>JAMOIN010000213.1:0-206862 GCA_024666655.1 Dascyllus trimaculatus
AATCCTAAATTACAGTGACCTCAGTATCCTTCAGCTCAAAACTGTTAAAGAAACAAAAAAGACACCCTGGGCTTTCGGAAACAAAAGTTATCAGTTTTTGTAAATGTTGAATATATTTAATTCTTACCTTATGTAAAGGTGGTTTCATCCTGAGTGGCTCAGACTTGATTCATGTTTCTGTCCCAATTTTACAATGATGTTCTAACAAATGCTTGCAGAGATTTTCGCAACATAAAAACAGCATCATAGTGAATTAGCTGTTGTCTGAGTTGAGTTTCTTTCTGATCGTGAGCAGAATGTTTTAGCATTACCTTAACATTTTCTAGCATTTTAATCCGAATGCATTTCATCATTATGTCCGTGAATCAGAGGGATTTATGCATGTAAGTATTTAGCGGAGACAAAATGTCGAGCTGAGTGAGAGACTGATTGTTTTGTTTTATAAAGAATGCAATATAATAAAGGCATTAATGAAATGTAATCTATTTTATTTTATGTAACTAACACGGATATAACAACACTTGACACTTAAGAACTTGGTGTATTACAAAGAATAATCTCAAATTTTTACAAACAAAAAAACACAGTTGATACTCAAGTCCTCATCTCCTGGACTGAGAACGGGGCCGTCTGACTTCTGTAATGAAAAGAACAAAGAACATTAAAAATGTATTTTGCAGCAAGTCTTCTTACTTTCCATTCACTTATAAATTAAAATGAAGTACAAAATAGAATATTTGTTCATGCCAATATTTAAGTCTTTTAAATTTCACTTGTCTTCATCTCTATCATTTAGAGAGTTTCAGTTGCAGGTTAATATACTGCGACAGTAATATATAGATTTTATATATTTTATAATATGTTGATTCTATTATACAATTAATATAATTAAATGTATAATCAAATCAAAGAAAAATGAACAATGTGACAGATGCACACCATTTATTCAGGACTGTGTCATGTTTGAAAACTAACAGTATCTATAAATGAACCATAAATACCAGGGATTTCATGTGGCCAAAAATCCTCACAAGCTGGACATCGTGGCTCCGTTCTTCCTTTGAAGTATCTGGCCACACAGGGGTTGTGGATTTTTATGCCGCATGTAGGATTCTCACAAATTTGGCACTGAAAAAAAGAAGTTATTCAGATGAGAAAATACTGTGAGCAAACAATAAACAAACTTCGTCATGTAATTATATTAAAAATAACATTTCATCAGCTGTAAAACGTCATTTAAAGTAAGTTTAGCAAAAACAACAACACAGAGACAAAGCATTATTTAGTGCATCTTGGTCATTTCTATTTGTGTAGTTAATCAAGAGCAAGTTGGTTCAGATATTTATAATGTAAATGTCTTTGAATTAGAACTGTACAAACATCAATGTAGTCATATAACTAGGGTAACATAACAGTCATACTTTATACATATGAGATTAGTGCTTGAATTCGTTCAAGTATTTATCTGTTTATTTATAAAAGGGAGGTAATACAAAGATGCTATAAAACAGTAAAAAAGGGAACATTTACCTGGAAAGCAATGGCATGACAGATGTGGCAAACTTTGACCTGGTCTTGATACATTGTACGGATATACGGCTCCATCTCTATGATACATCTGATGGATAAGGTGTATTCACCTCGTTTCTGAGTTAACAAAGGGCACTCAGTTACACAGTAAACACATCAATGAAGAGGGAGCAAGAAGGAGAGAGACTACTCTGATTTTTATCTGGTCAGTAAACGTGTGAGTGAAATTTAAATTGCTTTACACTGAAAATGACATCTAGATTATAATATTTGTACGCAAATACCACAACATTTTCAATCCTTCACCCCACTGAACCAGACAACCTATTTTTGCTGCAGTTACCCATTTTACAGCAATAATTCCGTGCTTCACAAAATACCACCTATCAAAAATAGTGTGCACAAAACTTTATAGAGAATTCATGGTTAACACAATCGCTTACTTATCAAAACCATCTGTGTTAAAACTAAAGAAACTGGCTAAGAAACTGTGGCTGAGTGGAACTTGCTGTAGAAAACAGGTCATAACGTAAGTGAAATATGAGTGAAAGTATTAAACATCAGTCTGTTTACCTAGAAAATGCACACAAATAATATAAACCTTGAAATCCAGGTGGTGACATTGTATTTTACCTCACTCAGCCATTTGTCCTGCACGAGTCGGTTCAAGAGGTGCTCTATTTCACTTTTCTTCAGCTTTTTGGTGGTCATGGAGTCAGTGCTGTTCAGAATATCGGTGGAGGAGGCCTTGCCATCCTCAGAGCCCACGATCAGGTCCATCTGAATTTGAAAAGCTACCATTATTCACAGCATGCTGTAGTTTTAAAAACCTATTTTGAATATGCTCAACACTGGGCAGCTAAATGCCCCACTGCCATTGAAAAGCAGTTTACACTATCTGTCTCTGTTATTCCACAACTAATTTACAACATATCTGTATTAGAAGTAAGATACAGTGCAGACAACTGATAATCTTTGATTAAACCAATCAATAGTGGCTGCAAAGCACGCTATCTGGCCTACATTACAAATTTATCATTGCACTGCTAAACAAGATTCCATTTCAAGCTCCACAGCCTGACAATGAGTTGCTTTCTCAGGGTTTATTATGTGTTATAGCAATTACCTTAAAAATATAGGCAGAATTTGTGCTGCAACAAACATCTGGTACAACTGTCTACAAATGCTGCTTTACAGGTTTTCTTTCTTTACTTACCGTTTTCTTGAACAGCTCTAGTTCATTGTCAGCATAATCTGACGACATCCTGGTGACATCATTTTCAACCATGTTGACCTGGATGGAGTTTAATTTAAACTGTTATTAAAAGTGCCATTGTAAAAACTCTCAGAAGCATTAACCCCACCAAAGCAAATCCTTGTGACTTTCAAAGAGTTACTAATTAAGTAACAGGCCCGACACTGCAGATCTGATCCTGGAGTTAAAGCCACTTACCAAGGCATAATACTGGTAACCATTGTCTTCAGACATCCCTTTTCTAATCTGCATGAACATTGGCTGCAGCTTTGAGTTGATGGTATCAATGAAATCATCCAGTCTGTCTGGCGCATGCTGTGCTGCAAAAAACACAAAAACCATGTTTGTTAATCTCAAGAAAACTGTGGCTCTCATATTTACACCTCTTCTGTGATATCATTGATCCCAGTAAAGACTAATTAATTCCAAACCTGGCAAGCAACTAACATCTTTTGTTTCATATGTAATCATAATTTTGCTAGTTGTTTGTTAGTTTAACAATCATTTTTGGACAATTGAATTTGGAGATATTACATAGGCCAGTAAGATAAATACATTGACAGATGCCTGCATCCATCATGTCATCCGCTTTTCACCCTCAGTTTTTTCTTCACTGTGTTAAGGTTAATTTATCATTTTCTGGAATATTAAAAAAACTGACATCTTCATGGTATTAAATTTGTATTCATGAAGTGAGTGAATGAATATATTCATAGTATATCTAGCATATAAAACACAGTTTCAAAACCCCGCTGAAATATGACAATTAGCAATCCTGGCTAAGGAGATTATTTGCTGACAGATTTTGACCTACTTGACTCCTGTCTGTAGACACAGACATGCAGTCTGACTAATTCTGGATTGACAATCATCCCTTTACAGTGTATATGTACAGGAATTACTCACTGTTGTGTGTTTCACAACAATGCTGATGGAGCATCTTTGCTTCCTGTTCATCAATGATGCCATTGGCCATCATGGTTTGTAAAAACCTTCGATGACTGTCTCCCATTTGTCGTGACATGTTTCTGGACACAGAGAGTAATGGGGGTTTTACAGCTTTTAACGTACAATATATGGACAGACAGTTAAAATGAAACACTCTTAAACTCAACAATCACATGATTAAACAATGCACATGCAAACTACAAACTCCTACAACAAGAATGGACTGAAGCGAGATGCAGACCCACCCCAGGTGCCTTCCTAAACATGGCAGGTAGCCTTGCGATCTTGACCTTTGACCTTCTGACCCCAAAATTAATGGGTGACCAGGGTAAGTCAAGATCAAAATCTGTGTTTGATTATCCCATATGTATTTGTTCTCGAGTTATGGTGCGGACCACCCACATACATACAGACAGACAGACAGATAGACAGACAGACTGACAGACAGCCGACTCTGTTGACGTGGGTAATGAGGTTTCACAAGGATAGTTGAAATCCAATGAAACAAAGCGTGCTTTAGCTAACTCTTCTTGGATCTATGAACAGACATGGGCTTTTGGTTACAAATCCAAAAAGTGATCACTATGTTCAGTGTAAACAATGCTAGAGTTTACCGAAATTAAGCTATCCATTCATCTTTCTAGTAACTTTGTAGTGACGATCAGCTGATCGGCCACTCAGCTGGGTGCGGGATGAGACCTTGGTCTGACGCGCTGAATGAATGAATGTCGAGACTCTTTCTGCTGTCGGGTGAGGTTCCCATTTAATTTAAAAACAGATCCATGCAATAATATATCTCTTACTTGATGTGATGGCTGAGGTGATGGTCCTGCATGCCTGTGACAGCGGTAAAAACCGTCTGATCTCCCCGTCACCCATGCATGATTACCTGAGCTGAAACACATGTGCCATATACAGACTTCCCCTGCCACACCAAGCTACACTGCCACCTGTGGTAGACACCCGCCGCGTAACTAGCACCTACACACCGGCCCCTAATTGTGAAGATATGAACAATTACAAAACATCCACAAAAAAAAGGAGAGCAACAAAGAATAATCTTCTTCCATCTTCTTTGAGCCAGGCATCTCTGATGCCTGAGTCGCCGTTGGGTCATGACCTTTACACTGCTTCTTGAAGTAGAAAGAGCTTGGATATGGGTCGTTCCAACTGTCCTGTCTTCGTCCTCAACTGTACTGTACGTACAAATCCATTTTTGTCTGGAAAAGTCTTCATCACTCTGCCAATCATCCATGATCCCCGCGGGGCAGTTTGATCCATGACCACGACAATGTCTCCTGTCGTGAAGCTTCTTTTAGGCTTTGTCCACCTTTGTCGCTCTTGCAGGAGAGGCAAGTACTCCCTTATCCATCTCTTCCAAAACAAATCAGACAGATATTGAACTTGTCTCCAACGTCTCCTGACATAAAGATCATTGTCTTGGAAGAGTCCAGGGGCTAGGATAGGTTTCCCCTTTAGCAAAAGGATATGATTAGGCGTAAGGGCTTCCAAGTCATTGACGTCATCGGAAACCTTGGTTATTGGACGGTCGTTGAGAATGGCCTCTACTTCACACATGACAGTGTGAAGGCTTTCATCGTCTAAGGACTGCTGTCGTAAAACTGAAAACAAGACTTTCCTGACCATTCTAATGAGTCGCTCCCAAACTCCGCCATGATGGGAAGCAGCAGGTGGATTGAAAATCCAATCAATGCCCTTTTGTCGGAGAGCGCTTTGAATCTTACTTTGGTCTAAAGCGACCAGGGCCTCTCTTAACTCTCGTTCCGCTCCAACAAAATTTGTGCCATTGTCCGATCGCAAACAACTCACTTGACCTCTGCGGCATATAAACCGACGTATTGCATTAATACAAGAGTCTGTACTCAGGGAATGAGCAATCTCCAAATGTACAGCTCTGCTTGCCATGCAGGTAAATATTACTCCATACCTTTTAACCAAGGCGCGCCCTCTCTTGACCTCAATAGGCCCGAAGTAATCCACCCCTACATTTGTGAAGGGAGGCAGGTCTGGAGTTATCCTTTCCTTTGGCAGATCAGCCATTTTTTGCTCACTGGGTTGCCCTCGATACCGTCGACAAACCACACAGTCAGATATAATTTTTCGGCAGGCTGAATTAGCGTTGGTAATCCAGTACTTCCTTCTCAAACTTGAGAGCATATGACTCCTTCCAGCATGTCCAAGATGTTGATGAATGTGTTGCAGAAGAAGACTGGATATGTGTTGACCTTTGGAGAGGATTACAGGATGTTTCAGTTCTTCAGGTAAGGCTCCCCGACTGAGTCTTCCACCCACTCTCAACATACCATCCTGCAACACTGGATCCAATCTGTAGATGTCACTGGTTTTCTTCACACTGGATTTTCCACCTTTCAATGAAGAGATTTCTTCCATGTACGTTTCTTGCTGACTGAAACAAATAATGGCCAATTCTGCTCTGGAGAGGTCACTTACAGAAAGTGGTTGTTTACCAATTGCATCTCTGGCTTTTCTCATCTCCTCTTCCACCTTTTCAGGTCGTATGGCTGAGCCAGTAGGAGTTACAGCAGCAATAATCTCCTTCCTTTTCCTCCTTAGTTCCAGGAAAATTGCCTTGAACCGAAGGAACCAAGCAACTGAGGTCTTCAGCTTCACCCAATCAGAGAAGTAGTTTAGGAGCTTAGTAGTCGCACTTTCAGGATTTGCAATAATGATGTTCGCCATGAAATCACCTTTGACCTCTGGATCTTCTAAAGGAACGGGCTGTGGGTTAAAGGGTTTTGGCCAGTCCACCTCTGACCTCCGAAGAAAGTCTGGTCCATTAATCCACCTCCTACATGCCAAGAAGTTATCTGCCGTCAGACCTCTGGAGGCTTCATCAGCAGGATTGTTTTGTGAGCTGATGTACCTCCACTGAACAACATGTGTTGCTTCCCTTATGGAAACCACTCTATTTGCCACGAAGGTGTGAAATCGCTTGGTCTCATTACTGATGTACCTTAGCACTGTCTGACTGTCTGTCCAGAAACAGGACTCCTCCAACTGAAGCTGTAGTTCCTTCCTCAGCATTCTGTCAACTTTAACAGCCAGCACAGCAGCTGTAAGTTCAAGACGAGGAATCGTTTGTTTCAGCGGTGCAACTCGAGCTTTTCCTAACATAAATGCAAGATGTACTCTTTTATTCTGGTCTTGGAACCTCAGGTAGGATACTGTGCCGTAACCATGGTCACTAGCATCTGCAAAGTGATGCAGCTGCGCTTGTAGGGATCCCCTGAAATCCTGTGGTTTGATGCAGCGCTCCACCTTCAGCTCTGCCACCTTCTCCAGGTCCAGCAACCATCTTGTCCATTGTTGTGAGAATGTCTGGGGTATAACATCATCCCAGGACATATTTTTGCGACACATTTCTTGCAACAACAATTTCGGTAGCAAGGTAAATGGTGATAAGAACCCCAGTGGGTCATAAATGGAACTGACGACTGAGAGAATCCCACGCCTTGTATGTGGCCGCTTTTCAACTGCAGGTTTGAAAGTAAAAGTGTCACTCTCAGCACACCAGTTCATTCCCAGCACCATCTCTGTTGGCAGATTATCATGCTCCAGGTGCAGCTCCCTGCTTGGTTTGGACCTTTTCTCCTCTGGAATAGATGACAATACATGCCGGCTGTTGCTTGTCCACTTTACCAGCTGAAATCCTCCTTTAGAGCACAAGTCAGTAAGGTCCTCCACCATCTGAATTGCTTCCTCCTCTGTGGGCAAAGATTTCAAACAGTCATCCACATAAAAATTGGTAGCAATGGTATCTGTCACTGCGACTTTAAAGCTGTCCTTATTGTCCTCTGCAGTCCTCTTTAATGCGTAATTGGCACAACTTGGTGATGAAACTGCTCCAAAGATGTGCACCCTCATTCTGTGTTCCACTGGGCTCTTTAATGTGTCTCCCTTGGGCCACCACAGAAAACGAAGAAAATCCACATGTTTGTCTGACACCTTTACCTGATGGAACATAGCCTGGACATCAGTCATCAAAGCAATCTTCTCCTGTCTAAACCTTGTTAAGACACCAAACAGTGTGTTCGTTAAATCGGGACCTTGTAAAAGTTGACTGTTCAAGGAGGTTCCTTTAAACCTGGCTCCACAGTCAAAGACTACTCTCAAAGTTTTTTTCTTCGGGTGGTATACACCATGATGGGGGAGATACCATATTCTGCCATCCTTTTTATGCAATTGATCTTCAGGGACCACTTCTGCATATCCATTGTCAATCATCTCCAATAATAAATGTTGTATACTCATCCTTATAGGTCTTATTCTTTTCAAACTTTCTTTTGAGACATTGAATGCGCTGTTCAGCTATGCACCCGTTATCTGGCATGGCGATGTCATCCACTTTAAAGGGTAAGTCTGTGCAGTAATGACCCTCCTGTATACACGTAGACTTCTCCAAGATATCCAAAAATCTCAGGTCCTCCCTTGACATCTCATGTTTCTCCTCCAGTGTCTTCTCATTAAATTCTTGGTTATATTGAGCAACCAACAGCTCCTCCAGTTTGACGATGGATATCCTATTGACGTAAATGGCCGAACAGCTTCTCTGATGACCAATATTGCCCCTTAAAGGACCGTTGATGACCCACCCCAATAGGGTCTTAACGGCATAAGGTCCATCGTCTTTGCTATTGATTATTTCCCAAGGCTCCATGAGTTTTGGTGCATTTGTCCCAATCAGAATTTCCACCTCAGCGTCCAATTCTGGGATCCTGATGTCCTTTAGATACTCCCACTTTTCAATATCTCGCTGAGTAGGGATGTTGCATTTAGAAACAGGAATTGTTTCTTGAGTAAACATTTCTGGGAGTTCAACAAATTGGTTACCATCCAACCCAGAAGCTTCCAGCCCTTTAATGACTTCACTTTCAACGACCTTTTCCTGTCCCATGGTGCGCAACAGAATACTGGTCCTGGTGCCCTGCAGATTCAGCCTCTCCTTCAAACGCTTCGTACAAAAGGTTGCTGTACTTCCAGGATCTAAGAAGGCATAAGTCCGCCAGATCTTACCGCCTTTCTTTGATTTCAACTGTACTGGCACAATTGAAAGAGTACAGCCTTGGTCTCCGGCCCCAGTGCAACCACTTGCCTGCAATGAGACAAGTGCACTACCGACTGATGTTTCCTGTGGTTTGTTTGGCCTCTCTTTGTTGTGTACATGCAGAACAGTTGGGTGTTTCAAATTGCACTTGTCACAAGTCAGACGAGCTCTGCACTCTTTGCTCATATGGCCGACTCTCAAGCATCCAAAACAGATTCCTTTTTCTTTCAGGAATTCTATTTTCTCCCTGTGAGCAATTTTATTCAGCTCCGAACATCTTAGCAATGGATGTGACTCTTGACAAAAAAGGCATGATACTGAGGCTGGCTCCTTAGGTGTTGTGGGTTGCTTTGGTGTCCTATAAACTGAGGGCTGAAGAGGTACAGTATGGTTAGTAGCTGCAACAGTTGTTGAGAACCTGCTTCCTTTAGTTATACTCCTGGTTAGTGGATTGCTCCTATTTACAGCCTTTGTTAAGACACTTGGTCGTACATCTGAAATATCTCCAAAGAGTGGATGAGACAGGATTTTGACTTGGTTCTCCACAAAATTCACCAAGTCTGGGAATGTGGCCCTGTATCCTCGTCTTTCGATATCATATGCTGCAGACCTCCACCTTTCCCTCAACCTATATGGATACTTCATTATGACACATCTCATATTTGATGGAATGTTCATCTCATCCATGTACTGTACTTCGGCCATCGCATTGCAGCATCCTCTCAGAAATAGCGTGTATTCCTGCAGCACCTGAACGTCCTCTGTTTTTATAACAGGCCATCCAAATGCCCTGTCCATATAGGCTGTTGCTATTTTGTGTTCGTTGCCAAAGTGCTCCTTCAAAAGACCTTTTGCCCTTTGGTATCCTTGCTGTGGCCTCATATGTAGACAGCTTTGCACCAACTGTCTCGGCTGCCCCCTGGTGTAGTGTTCCAGATAACACAAACAATCTTGATAGCTGCTGGTTCGCTCTTCAATGCAATGTTCAAAACTCCTAATAAAGGAAATGTACTGTAAGGGGTCACCGTCAAATACAATGATGTCTCTTGGTGGTAGAGTAGCTGACATTTGCTGTTGGACAAGCATCGCTGTAATTTCATTTTGCCTTTGCATGATTCCACAAACTGCATCCTGGTCAACTACATTTGCAATATTTTGTGCAGATTGAAGCCCATGCATATTCTTTTCCTGTACAGCTACTGACCTGAAGGGTGCAGCTGTTGAAGCTGTGACGACATTTTGAGATTCAGGCCTTAGATTTGTATGAGACATTCCAGTGTTTGGTGCCAGCTGTAGATGGCCAGTTGTATCCTCCGCTTGTGAGACTCCATTATACTGCATTTGGTCCAAACTTGTTTGCATCCTTAGTTTTGGTCTCACATCATGCGCCGATGAAACATGTGGTGACCTTGAATTTTGATACACTGCTGGAACCTTTGGTTTTGGTACGAATTCCTTTGTTGTTGCATCAAGTTCAAGGTTTTGTTGTTTAAGCCCTTTGCTCACATATGAATTCATCCCATTTGAAGAAGCCATTTCCTCATCACTGCCTTCCAACACAGAGAGTTTTGCAATAGTGGCAGCAAGTTGTGTATCAAACTCCAGTTTTTCCTTTATTTTCCTTAGCTTTTCCTTTTCCTGTTTGAGTTTTTCCTCTTGTGTCTCCAGTTCATGTCTCCTTTGCAGAGCAGCAGCTCGCTCCATCAAAGCTGCCTTTTCGGCCTTTGCCTTTAAACGTGCACATGCAATAGAACTAGACCCGGACGACCTGCATGAATGACTTCTTTTGCTTGACCTTTTGCTAGACATGTTAGACACACTGTCTTCAGGATTAATGTTGTCTTGGCACCCAGATTTCACATTTTCATCATCATCAACATTGATATCACCATTGGCACCTTTACCATCATCATTTTCATCACCATCATGTAAACTACCATTTTCTTTCAACCATTTTGATATTTCTTTGACAAATATGTCATTGTCAGCCCTTTTGGAATTAAACCATGTTTCCTGCTTTCTCTGCTCCTCCTGAGGTAGAGGAAACTCAGTGAACAATGAGTTATGAAGATCAGTAGCATTTTGACACAAGCTTTTGAACTGCTTTAGATTTTGTTGAACAACAGAGACATTTTCCTTGGAAGCCAGAAGAGTGGTGATTTGTGGTTTTAATTTACTGGCTTGTTTTAAATTGGCATTCCTTTCCTTTTGAAGCCTCTCTATTGTCATTGCGAGTTCTTTTAATGAAAGCTTTCTTGTTCTTTTTCCAGTTCCGTCATCTTGTGTCTCTGTAGACTCCGTTTCAGCAGTTGGGCCTTCCATTTCATTCATTTTCATAACCGTGCGCTGCTCCTTTAATGGAAGACGCTTCAGCAGATGCTGCGCTATGTTGAGGGTTCTCACATAACCTGTGCGCTTTCGGTGTCCAAACCACACAATCACACTCACAATACCATTTCAGTAGCGTTTTCCTTCTTATATTTTAATGAATGCAAGCAGATCAACACAATCGAGGCCATGTATGAATGAGTGAATACATCATCAATGCGGCCCACTGTCGCGTGCTCAGCGCAGCGCCGTTCCAAACATTTCAATCCACGTGAATGCGCTCACCTGGGAACTCCTGGTCATGCGTTGCTTTACTTTTGGGATGTTTTAGTGACATTCCAAGAAGAAACACGGTCGCCATCCAGGACTTTCCCGATCGTGCACATTATCCAGGTGAGATCAAGGTTTTTACTTGTGTAGTGACGATCAGCTGATCGGCCACTCAGCTGGGTGCGGGATGAGACCTTGGTCTGACGCGCTGAATGAATGAATGTCGAGACTCTTTCTGCTGTCGGGTGAGGTTCCCATTTAATTTAAAAACAGATCCATGCAATAATATATCTCTTACTTGATGTGATGGCTGAGGTGATGGTCCTGCATGCCTGTGACAGCGGTAAAAACCGTCTGATCTCCCCGTCACCCATGCATGATTACCTGAGCTGAAACACATGTGCCATATACAGACTTCCCCTGCCACACCAAGCTACACTGCCACCTGTGGTAGACACCCGCCGCGTAACTAGCACCTACAAACTTGTACTAGAAAATATGGTCAACATTCACATCTATTGCATTTTCCACTGAACTTCCATTTTTCTTGGTTTAGTTCTATGGTAGTACAAAGTTTACATGGTAAAAAATGTATTTGCAGGACTGATTACCTTCTGTTAGTTGATCTAGCTATTATGTTACTAAATGGTCAATCAAATCAGTGAAGAGATTTATCAAATAAAGTAATCAATAATTGCAACCTAGTTAAAAATAATAACATCACAGACTACATCCTTAAAAATTACTGCACAACCTCTTTCGTGT
Source organism: Dascyllus trimaculatus (assembly GCA_024666655.1). Lineage (NCBI taxonomy): Eukaryota > Metazoa > Chordata > Actinopteri > Pomacentridae > Dascyllus > Dascyllus trimaculatus. The sequence goes on from JAMOIN010000213.1 coordinate 12,183, forward strand.
TTCAGCTAGGGCCACACAATATATCGTCTCAACATCAACACTGAAATGTGTGTAAGCACAATAGTCACAGAAAGTGCAATACAAATCTAAGGAAAATTAACTCAAACACATCAAGGCACAACTTCTTTTTGCTGCTTGATACAAAACTCACATGGTTCCCATTTTCTATGATTTATCTACAAAAAAGGTCTGTCTGACATTATTGGATGCATAGTGGTTTGGTTTTTCGTACTTGGTGTAAAAGACACAGAGTTTGTTATCATGCAGGCTCTACATGCGCATACCAACATGAGTGAGGAACCGCAGAAAAATGCTGAAAAGGAAGATTTGGTTGCAAAAAGAAATGCAAATGACCACGTTGACCAAAAACAGGTATTCTGTCTGGTCTGTATGACGAGTACAAAGCTAGATCTGAGTCCTATTGAAAGCCAAAAAACTATTTTGTACATGACACCTGCAAAACTAAACAGTAAAGCATTTCCGTGACCGTGACAACACATTTAAGTCTGTGGACTAATACCTGAGTGGCTAACTGAATCTGCAGCTATTGACATTGTCGACTAATTGTGTTATACAAACTGAATTAAGGATAATATTTTAGCCACTGAGCTTGTTAACGGTATAATAATAAAGACAAGCGTTTCAACTGCTCTAACGGCAGCTGTTTGCAAACCCGCGACACCGTGGAGATTTTGTCAGTTAACGGTTGACTTCGGTTATTTTGTGTTCTCTTTTACAGCCGCTTTTCCTAAAATAAACGTATAGAAATGAGCCTCTTTTCTCTTCTGAGTTACAAACTTACCAGCTCGTCCTGGCTGCTCTTTTCTTTCCTGCGCGCCTTCCGTGTTTGTCCTCGTCCTTCTTCTTCTTCGTCTTGCACATTTCCGGTACTTGTCATGTGTGGAGATTTACTGCCACCTGCTGCTGTGGAGGATCAGGTGCACCACAGCGTGCAACACGAAAAGGTTTTATTAATCACAGAACTACACTTTCATTATCCCTGTTTATATTTATAGCAGTGTAAAGTCATTTCACTGGCAGTTTAAAAGTAATTGAAAATACAGGTTTTATATGTAATTTTACATATAATTACATATAACACATAATACCTGTAAAAATTACATATAATATCTGTATTTTCAATTACTTTCACTTTACATGAGTATCCACTGTCTGTTACTTTATTTGTTAAAGTACTTTTTAAGACTAGAAAAGCAATCAGAGTGCATACCTCCGCCAAGTAGCTTTAGTCCACCCCCAACACAATCTCCCAATTCACATAATTTATATGGAATGTTACAGATACAAATGAAATCCCCGAAACTATGAAACCCCTGTGAAAGTATTTTAAATTATTAAACCCACCCAATGATTTTTAACCCCTATGACATGAAAATATTATACGTTTTATTGAACCCCGGTCCCCCACTTTACAGTCCCCAATACAGTCCCTTATATGAATTAAAGCCCTTTAAACATTATTTTAAACCCCTTAACATTAAGTTTAACCCCGGAAATCAAATCTCCCCTGTTTGTAAGCCCAGCCTATGCTAACTAAATGATTTTTAGTTAGCATAGGCTAAGTAATAAAAATCCCTCAAAAAATGAATGCTACGCTACGCTAATGTACGGCAGAAAACACCAAGAAAAACCCAAAAAACACCCCACAAATGAAATGACAACTCAAGGCAGAAGCCCCCCACCCTAAGGAAACGCAAGGAAACCAAAAAGCAAAGCTAAAGTAACAGGAAACCTCAAAACGTCCCGAAAAGCAGCCCCTATTTTGATTTAATTCCCATTTACAAACACATCTCATGTGGTCACAGGGGGTTACCCCAAAAACAAGAGTTCCCTCTGGTGGCTTTTAGAGTAAACCGCATGTAATTGTCCACCCGGTTACACTTAGATTAAAAAAAAAAAATTCCTGTATGGACACGGTGATCCAGAGCAGTCCCAAAATTTTATCATTTCTTCTTTGTCCCATTTCACACATTTCCTGAAAATTTCATCCAAATCCGTCCATGAGTTTTTGAGTTATTTTGCACACAATCCAACCAACCAACCAACCAACCAACAAACCAACAAACCAACAAACCAACGCCGGCCATCACATAACCTCCTTGGCAGAGGTAATAATAAGATGAACCTTATTGATCCCTCACTGGGGAAATTCACATGTTTCAGCAGCTGGATGCAAGAATTACAAAAAGTACAACAGGGCTAAAAAAAAATAAAGATATAATAATTAAAAGTATATGACAGAGACAATACACCAGGCATGATGGATCTGCATATGGATATGTACATTATGAAACAGTGAAATTTACATATGGATAAGTACAGTTGTAATATGGTAAGTTTACATATGGACATGTACACAACTGGCATGATTAATTTACAGATATACAGGTATGGCATGGAGGATACTGTACCCACAATTCTGTTATTGCAGCCAAAAACTGTAATTGGCGGAAAAAGACCAGTGGTTAACATGATGCTATTACACATGAAGAGCTGTAAGAGAGCAGTGTTATATCTGGTTGTTGATCTGGAAGAGCTGTAAAGGGAGAACACAGTTTTACCTTGGGTTGTACAGGAGCAAACTCTGTCTGCGAAGAGCTGGAGAAAAAACAGTTTTAAGGGATGATGTGACACTGGAAGAGCTATGGGGGAAGAAAACAGTGTTAAATGATGCTGTAAACTGGAAGAGCTGTGGTGGGGAAAAAACAGTGATATAATGATGTTATCGACTCAGAAGAGGTACAGGATAAACAAACAGTGTTAACAGCGAAGTTGCACCCGAAGAGCTATGGGATAAAAACAGTGTTACATGATGTAGATTGTTGCACTTCAGAGGGAATTGGCACAGAAATATTGCACTTAACAATGAAGATGTTGGTAGTGAAACTAATGCACCTGATAAAGACTGCACAACAAATTGCACTTTTTACTCCAATACATTTATTTGACAGACTGCAATGTTGAATGCATGCCTTCATGAACCCATGAATTGTATAATAAACCTATACATTTATATATTTCTTAAACAATCATTGCATTGCACATAGATTATACACGCTTGTGTCCTGCTGAGAAAATGTGTCTTTATTCCACAATTATACTTTAATGTTAAATTCGTTTTTTTCATGCAGTTCTGTGTTAATTATATAGTGGCAAGTCATAGCAAAGGTAATCTCTGGGCCCTTCCCACAGTAAAGTTAAGAGCTTAAAATATTACATTACACAGATTAACCTAACAAATTCAGTACTTCCTTTTGCCAATAGGGTTAGGAAAAGACTTACCTTTAACAGCAAGAAACCTCCAGCAGAACCAGACTCAGGGAGGGTGGTCATCTGCCTCGACTGGTTGGGGTGAGGGTAAAGGTGAGAGAGGACAGGATGATAAAGAAACACAAACAGCTGACGCACGGGCAAACAATAAGTACTGAGGAAACTGGTGGGTCAGTAACTGGTAGTAATGAACAGTAATAGCAACGAGAAATCAATAGTCACTTAAATGGATGAATGTCCTGTAATGGGCTGGTCCAGTGTTTTGACCTTTGATACAATTTAATTAATGTGGAGAAAGTTTCCATCATGTTTACACCAGAATATATTTGAATAGCTTTCATATGACTGCACCACTGGTTTTACTTGCTAAGGAGGTGTGCAAACATGCTCCTTTGTTAGAAGGACGTCCAAGACAGCAGCTGTTATGTAACAATGACCGTTTTTATGTTGAAACAAACACAGCATCAAAGGTTTTCTGCTGTCCCTTTCCATCTAGTAAAATATAACTCAATTTAAACTCTAAAACAAATTATACATCACTGTAAGACATCACTGCAGCAGGCATATCTTTTGGGACGCAATTACAAGCTTCAGTTGGGCAACGCAGGTATGTACAAATGTCAGACTCTATAAGTACGAACAGTTCCTTGCTTGCTCTGAGATGTAAGCAGGTGAGCTGAAAGAGTAAATCCTAAAGAGTGTTTAAGCAGAATTTAAGTGCAAACTTAGAATCTATGCTAAATTATAGCGTTTAGTGTTGTTCAAGGTTCCTGTACTAAAGTGTCAATAGTTAGTGTCAAACAGCACATAAACAGGATTTATTCTAAATGCTTTATTACTCTAACAAATTAAATAAGAACATATAATACAAGGTGTCTGAGTCTTTGATTACAATATAGCCTATTATTAACATTATTTAAATACAGTATCCAATGTCATTGAGTGTTACTGCAGCATTTAACCTAATAGTCCTCAACATTATCCCATATCTTCTGAGGCTTCTCATCAGCAATTTCAAGTTCAAAAGGCGTCACAAAATAGTCGGGCTGTCATAACGGTGCACATTAGGGCAAAGTGACGATCAGTATATTTGCATCCACACGAATAACTCGATAACTGTAAAAAGCCTAGAACCAAGGTGTGTGATTATAGGGTAACAAAAACATTTCCATGAATTTAGGTTTTCTGCAGGAAATGTCTGACCTGTGAAACACACAATGAAAATAGTACTGAATTGTTTTTTTGTTTTCTGTGCGAATAAGGTGAACCACAACTGTGAATCATGTCAGCATCTGGTTTACAGTGTGACAAGAAAAAAATTGATACAGTAAGTCCAGAAACCAACATCTTGTATGTGTTATTTGGGCTGCTGTTTGGTTTAGCTTGACTTTGATTCTGAAACAGGTCTATCACGACATACAGTAGATAAATCGTTACAGGGTGATCAGAGTGAAGCCTTAACATGGATTTTATAAATGCTCATGCAAACACACTGATAATCACGTTGCACTCAGGATTTGTTCAAAGTGAGAAACACAACAACCTTGTAAATAATCAACCATAATGCACAGTTCTGATAACCCGACTTTAAGGTCCCCTGACAGCAGTGTCCTGTCCTTGCTTCTTTTCTTTGTGGTCAAATCCCAAATTAATTTATATAAATGTCCAGAACAACGTTTCCAATGTCAGCAGACAAATTAGCACGTGATGGCTGCACAGCATCTCCTTTGTGGGATAATAAAGCAAGGACTGGACAGTGATGTCAGAGATGGATAGAACAGACACCAACATTAGCATTTCATAACAATTTTAAAGTGATATTAACTTGCTCACTGCATTGAAAAAAGTAAGATTGGGAATACTGTGCTAAGCAATTTGTACTTTCTTCCAAACTGGTTGACGTCACCAAACACTCTGATCAACTGCAGGTGTTACTCCTAACTGAGCTGAATGACATGAAGCTCAGAAGGAAACAAAACTCTTGTCATCACTGTCAAGTCAAAACTGGACAAACAGAATGTGCAAAAAAAATTATCCACAATGTGATCAGTCCTTAGTAATGTGACTGGAACATCTAGGCATGTGCCGCTCATTCTCCCAGTATTGGCCTCCTGTGGCGACTCAATAGTTTCTTCATCTTGCTCTCACACAATCCAAAATCAACAGTTTTCTTTTGAAGCTCAAATTTGGACACAACGGGCTCCTTTATTTTTAGCCCAACATCGCCATCGCTATCTTCTTATTTTTCCAAAGTGCCCATTGTTGACTCTGTGTGCTTGTCGGCCCCTTTAATGTCCTTTAAGTTGGCAGCAGTTGGCTGAGAAAACACCAAACCTGAGGATCACAAATATAAAAAAGGAGAAGAAAGAACCGATGATCATAACAAGTCAGACTTCTCTGATTAAAGGAGGAAAGTTTAGTTGTAAACAACAAGCACAAGCTCTGCTGTGAAACTGTCAGGTGACAAGTACCATTTTCACTTTGTAAGACAAATGACTATGGTGTCACTGCTGTGTTTTGCTTAGTAAGTGCCTTTGTGGGCATGTTTGGCCATGTTTGAGGACGAATGTTGGCTTTGCGAGGCTCAATTTTGACTCTTTGCTGTAAGGATATTTTACAGGTTTTGAGGAACTTTAGGATGATCCTCACAACTTGAAAAGGTAATTTGAGGGTTAAGGCTTTTTTAGGGTTATAATTCTGTTAAGGGTAAGGTTGCAATGGCAAAGGTTGCAGTAAGGGGTTAGGAAGTTTATGTCACTCAATGGGCGTCCTTTACAAAGACTGTACATGCTTGTGTGTTCTACCTTGTGTTCTAATGGCTGGCAGGAAACTGTCCATGTGTGTTGATTGACTGTTGCAACTTCTCTTCTTTGGCCCGTCTGCTGTGGCAAAGCTGCAAATTAACATAAAAATCATCAGTCTTCCTCTTTTATTATTATACAGAACAGTGTACTTGTTCCACACTCAGCAAAGCGAACATTTAACAACTGTGTTCACAAAAATACTGCACTTCTGGCCTCTCACCGTTCTCTTTTCCATGAAGCTAGTCAAGAATTCGTCAATATCAGTGCGTCCCTCCAGGAAGTTTTCAGCTGTCTCTTCCGACTCCTCCTCTGCCTGGTGGGCTGCAACTTTTAACCGAGCCTGTAGAGTGCTTAAACTACAACTCTGGGGGGAGATTAAAGACACAAAATTATATTCAGACATGTTTAGGTTGGTTTCTTTGAAACCTACAACATTTCCTCTATTGGTTTGATTTGACAAGGCAACAACAATGTGGCTTCTCTCTTTATCACCATCAATATGGTTAATTGGGAGTTAGAGTATGTTCCCATATAAAAAGAGAAAAAGCTCTTCAAAATAAAATATAATCTATATACTCTGATTATGTTGAGCTTTAGTTAAAAGCACTATATTTTGGACATCCTACAAGCCATGGAACAAGTCGAACTGTCAGTATAGGTCACTGAAATGCTAAAAATTAAACTGCAAGAAGAGTAGCAGTCCAAAACATGCATCTGCTTTAAAGATCAACAATCAATGAAACCACGAGTGTAGCTAATTACCTCACTGAGTTCATGCTGTCTCTGCATCTTTGTCTCAAAGGCTGATTTCATCTGTGTCAGCTGTTCATACTGTTCACACAACAGACAAAAACGCACACTGTGAGCAGTATGACAAAGGCATGAATGTGTTTGCTGTGAATCTGTGTGAATGAAAAAAGATGCGTAATGAAAGAGCTAACCTTGTAGAGCATCTCTTGTCTTTTTCCTTCCAGCTGTGGCTCCATCTGAAGGTTTTTCTCTGCAAATGACAAAAAGGTTCTTTATAAAGCTCAACTAAAGTAAAGCTTCTCTAACTGACCAGTGAAGGCCTTGTTGTCTGGGAGGGGGCAATAAAGGAACTTACTAGCCATGTCCACTATATTGGTCACCAGGTCTTCTTTATCACTGGTGACCTGTTTGAGTTGTGGCAAACTCACAAAGAACTCCAGTAACACATCTTCGTTTTCAGACATATCCGACAACTGGGTCAGACTGGAGTGGCGTGAAGCGAAAGGTGGACACACAGAGGGATACACAACAGTCAGTAAGAAGAAGAAAGCAATCATCAATGCTTTTTTTAAACTTCTTTTGTCAAACACTCATTATGACTTGCTCAAACACCGTTTAATTTATAAAATATCAAAGACATTTTATGTTGATAGAACTCAAAAATACTTTACTTTAAGTCACAGAGTTCAGGAAAAGTCTCTGGAATCTCAGGCATCTTATACATATGTCCGTTCAGTCCAGCCTGAAAGAGATGGCGGTAACACAGTCATGTCAAATTCGCTAGATTATCTCAGATCCAATCAGTTCCAAGAAAAATATCTAAACCGAAGGCGAGACTCTCCCCTTCAATGAGTTCTTAACTGGGTTGGAAAATCTTGAGCTGTCAGGGTGTCACTGCCTTATAGATGTTTGCTCTACTGCTTGTTTTTAAATATTGATTTTTATCTGGTTTGGTGAAACTGAAACTTTGCAAAATGTCAAACGCTTAACTTGACATTTGCCTTTCAGAACACACTGAAGCTGGGCAGTTTGCTTCATTTTGTTGAAGAATGGCAAGAAGTTCACACGCCTACAGATATAAATTCATTACACTTAATTCTCAAAATTTTTATTTTACATGATGCTCCTCTGTGTGTTCATTTCAGAACGGATGTTACCAGGCCACTTGTGTGTATTATCAGACAACAGCGTACCTGTGAGTCGGCAGTAGGTACAGGTAGTGGCAGGTCAGTAATCAGTCCGTATGGAGCTGGAGCTCTAGGGGGCCCATGGGCGCTATCAACCCCAGGGTAAGGTGGGGGGGCTGGAGATGGTGCTGGGCCCGGACCAGGAGGCGGTGTCTGGCTGGGACCCACATGGCGAGGACCATAGTGGTAAGCTTGAGTGGGGTAGGGAGCAATGCCTGACTGCTTGTAAATGCTGTTGTCATAAAGGGGGACAAAAAACAGGCAGAACAAACATATTAAATCTACAAATTTTAACACAATTTATCTAGAAGTGAAAAAACAAACCGTTAAAATACTGCTCCAAATTTCATGCATAATAATTTAGCTTTTCAGAGCTACTTGCTACATTGTTAAAATAAAAGCATGAAGAAAAAATACTTCAATAAGAAGACCTCAACTTTTCGAGATTGTAATGACAAGGTACTTAGAAATAAGTTTAGCATATTGTCATTAATTTAAAAGGAGACTCACTATGGAAAGCCAGGAGGGCCAGTGGACATCAAGGCAGGAGGACTTTTCCAAAACTCATCCAGCAGACTCTGAATAACCTTACCCAGATCTGAATGCATCCCAAACTACAACATATACAACAAGACAAAATAAATACTTGATGGAAAATGAGAATAACATCACAGACAAAGCTAAAGCCTGAATTAACAAAAAACCTTGAATAAAATAAACAGAATTTCTTATTGGAAAAAAGAAGCAAGAAAAGAAGCAGGAAAAGGAAAATCAAGCTGATGTTTCTACATCTGATCACAAAAAATAAAACAGGGTAACAAGGACAAATTCGGAGAACACATTTACTTGAGTATTGTAAAAACCATGTTTACATGCAGCTGCTCAGTAATTAGATTTCTCCCCATGTTTTGGGCTGGCATACTTTATTAGTACATTTACATGCACACTAATATCCACGATCAGGAACCCTTCAGGAAAAGCACAACATTACACAAGCCTGCACTGACAACCTCATTGACTCGATGCATGACAGATGTGAGTCGTTACTGACTTGTGATTTCTGCTCTGTAACCCCACTCTCAATCAGCCCACTATCATTTGCATTATAGTCCGTACCTCTAGTGTAGAGATGCCATGTGTTAGTACAACAAATACTTATTCTCATGTGTTAAAAAGGATAGATACTATTTAAGAAAATATTACATGCTGTATTTGTATTTTTGTTCAATATATATTACTGTAATAGATATCAGATTTAGTGGTTTCATGACTTGCGTTATTAGCATGTTTATTAGCAGGCTAATATTTTTTATCAGGGTTTTACATGTATTTGTGTGTGGGATGCAATAATGACACAAACTGTGTTCTGAGAAACTGCTGTTTTTCTTGACTGTTCACGTGTCTCAATCTTTCGAACACATACTTTTTAGCTGTGGAAATCACCCAACTTTGCCTGACTTATTTCGGTTTCAGTTTTAGTTAGATGTGAGATTTCATTTCGGTGGACATTACCATGAGTAATGATCTTTCCTTTTAACATGCCATACTGCTGCCATGGCAATGCTGTCTCCCTCGTGTTGTATTTCTTCCATTTCTCTTAAAATTTTACACCGTGTATAAAAATCACAGTACTGTAAATCAACAACAGTGTAAATGAACAGCAAGAAAAATTATGTCAGTATTTGCAGTCAAAATTCTGTTATCCCATCTCTGCCACTGTTAGGGGTGGGTAGACTGATCCCCAAAGAGTTAACAGATTGAAACAAAATCTCATTTTAAATATTAAATCCAGCATCAACAGGATCAATAATACAGGCAAAATTTGTATTAGTGTGCCCATTAGCATACGCTGCAGCCATTATTCCAGCCAACAAACTAGGTTAAGATTTACTGGACTGTTTCACATCACAAATTTGACAAAATACACCCCTTGATCTGAGATAACTACTTACATTGGTGATGAGGGGGCTCGTGATCATGGTGCCATTATTGCTGTCGACTAAATGATGACCAACAGGAGGGTAGACACTAACTACTGGTTTCTCCTGAGGGAACTGAGGAGGCAGCAGACTGGAAAAAAGAGACAAAAATACAAAACATATTTGTATTATCCATTATCTATACACCACGTTATCCTGTAGAGGGTCCCTGGAGCCTGTTCCAGCTGACGTAAGGCGAAAGGCTGTGTACACCTTGAACAGGTTTGACCTATACAATACCAAAACCTATTTTAGACCAGTCCTCCCATCCCTAGTCTCTATAGAGTCGAGTCTTATGTTGTCTGTACTCTATAGAGACTAGGGATGGGAGGACTGGTCTAGTCTCGATAGACTACAGTCTTCTGTTGTCTGAGGCTTCACAGGTGACAGAAATGGAAGTCAGCACCAATGGAAGCAATGTGGTATACGTTTTCACTAAGCTCTCATAAGCATATATAGTTTGACTAGTTCACACTGTAAGGATTAAAGCCAATGACACATGTTGTTTGGGGTGTTAACTGGCTATTCTAGTTTTTCTTGTCACCTCTTTCTTCTCTGTGTGTTTTCTATTGCAATGCTAGCAGTCCTTTGGATGTAGTTGCAACAGTGGACCATTAACACCAACGTCAGAATTTCAACCACATCAGAGGCTGAGGTACACACTGACTGTGAGGCAGGCCCACCTTCTGCTGTTGACAATCCAACACTGTGACTGTATGTGCAAAGATGTACTCACATATTAACACTAACGGTGGAGTTGTTGACTGTGAATGGTATTCTGTACTCAACATCCTTCTGGATCTCTGCCAGGCTGTGGAGAAACAGGAACACAAAAATGTAATTATCTCTAATCACGCATTTGTGGTCATGTTCAGTCGTAATCTGTTTAGGAAAGGTGTTATACATTTACCATCAAAGTTTATAAAAATTCGGCTAGTTTGGAAAGAAAGAGACAGAACTGTACGAACAGGTCTGCCACGGTATGAGCAGCATTCTCCATAGTACATTAGCTTCTTAAATCCCATGACCTGCAATTGAAACGCATGATTCCTTCACAAAAAGTGAGGAATCACATTTCCTCCAAGTCACACACTTGACATACTTTACAGCAGCACATACATAGCTATGATTTCATATATGTAGCTGACAAGAGATGAATTATGAGAACAGTTTGTGTCTAGTTGAGTACAAAGATAAAACACATGGTCACTGAGGCAACAGCACTTCTCGGTAAACAAAGGCTAATACTTTAATCTCCACATCCAAGTAACGAGCTCATCCTAAAACTACACGCCTGACAAGTTGGCGTGACAAACAACACAATGATCACAGGACACGGCCAACCAGCTCCAACTCGTGTCATCAAACCTAAAAATAACCACTGTAACTGTCACTGGCTAAATTGATTAGCAAACCAGCTAACATAGCTCCCTGGCGAATTACATCTAGCTAGTTAGCTATGAGTACAAGTTAGCCAACATTAGACATCCAAAGAACACACTATGGGCGTTCAAAGCAGTGGTCGTGAGTTCACGTAAACTTGTCTGTCACTGTTTTGACAAACTGACACAACAGCAGGGATACATATAAACAATAACAAATGATAAGCTAGTTGTTAGCATAATGCACTTTTCCTTTTACTATGAGCAAAGTGGCTAGCTGCGCTAAGAAAACAAGAGATGTGTATGTGAACGGAGTCAACGTGTTTTTGATTAAAGTGGTTGGGGAACATTGTCGGAAACGAGTTCTGTGTTTAATAAAACAACGTTGTCCAGCTAACGAGCAGCTGGTTTTTAGGTGTCGGGTCGTCGTTACCTGGGGTGAGCGGCTTTTAGCGACTCGATCTGCCGCTGTCTTTGTTGCTGTAGGCTGTTCAGAGGAGGGAGAGGTCCGGAGCCTTTGGACAGGGGGAAAAGCCAGTTCATTCTCTCCTGGCGAAACCACGGACTGAAAGTGGTGACAGAATACAAGGCCGAGTACAGACGAAGAAGAAATGGAAGAGAACGTGTGCATGAGCAGCACACAGCGTGGAGATTTGTGGTGCTAACCCCGGTTAGCTCGCTGACTAAAGACTCGGTTTGTTGTCCTCACTTTGTATTTACGTTACAAAGTCGGATGGCATATCCTAACAGGTCGGATAAAGTCTTAGTACCGTTTTGTCGTCGTGTTTGTCTGTAATTTTAGCCTTGACATTAATGTAGCCGAAGCGAATGATGATACTAAAGGAAGAAAACAACCGAGCTAATAACAGCCTGATCAACTTATTTACGTATTACGTCACGAAACAAGTGTACGTAAGACGCAGTTTTTCACAATAAAATGTGACCGATTTTTAAGACACCTCAAACTGTATGGTGGTTTCAAAACAAAAACACAGCCCTTTTAATGTTTTATGAAGTATTTTATGAAAAAAGAACCTGAAAGAAATGGAAAAATACACTGAACAAAAATATAAACATAGCATGCAAAAGGTCTTCTCTGACAAGTTCTAAATCTGATTTCTACTGCTATGGTTGCAAGAGTTCAATTTAGCCAAATGTACACAAACGTTTGTGAGCTGTTGAACTAGTGACAAATTATTGAGCAATGACTTAATTCACACCTGAATCAGGTGTGACATTAAAGGACAATGATCAGATAACAAAAGACACTCTTTTCCCCAGTGACTATAGAGGTCTCCTTAAAATGCATTTCCTTTCAAATAACTTAATGCCATAGATAACAGGACAAACAAGAGAACAGGCTATTGGCATGCTGGGTACTGGCACATCAGTTCACCAGCTATTGCCAGGCACTTGAATGTCCAAAACTCCACTATTTATCGTCTAAGAAATCATTTCATATAGCAAGGTATGACAGACAATTGCTCCATGATGCTCTGAATGGAGTGTCCAACAATGTGATCCTGTCCACCAACTACACCAAACCCTTCAGGAAGCGTAGGACAACATTACACAAGCCTGCACTGACGACCTCATTACTACTTACTGCTGATTTCTGGTCCATGACCCCACTCTCAATCTGCCAATTGCCATTTCCAATTTAGTCTGTACTTGGGTTTTTTTAATTACATCAATTTGATGGCTAAGTCTTTGTGTGTTGGAACAAAGCATACTTATTCCCCTATGTTAAAAATAAATAGAATTATATCTAATATTACATGCTGCTTTTATATTGTTCACTGTATATTATTGCAGTATACATTTGATGTAGTGCCTTTCATGATTTCCCATTATGAATAGGGGCTTTACGTGTGTGTAATGAGAAAACCATCAACCTCAAATAAAAAAAAATATTGGAAAAGAAGATTAAAGTTCCCAGTCCTAACTTCTCCAGATACATATTTCTTAGGGTAGATTCTACATTTGTATTGATGCCACTCTGAACATATTCCCTTCCTCACTACTTAACAAAAAAACAACTAACAGTAATCAATACCAGAGAAGGCATGAAAAGATTATTTTCTGCCAGTTTCATGCTCAAAAGGGAACATCACATCTCATCATTGTGGTTGACAAGACCATACACTTTAGAAACACATTTTGCAAGTCAGAAACTATAGAAATGATCCCTGAAAGTATAGTCTTCATTTGAGTCGGTCTAAAAACTGCATTTCATTCACAGCAGTGACATTCTCACTCAGGGTTCAGAGGAGCAGGAGCTAATCCATATATTCTTCAGATGGCTCAGAAGAGGAAAAAAATAGTTTTTTTTTCAAGAACATGCAAAAATGAATTTCATCTTCAAACATTGTTTTCTCAATAGGTCTGTGTACCCCTCATAATGTTTAACTAACTTCTCCACAGAGAAGCAAACAACAGTCCTCAAGAGAACATTAACTGAAATACTGACATTTCTGAGACTAAGAACACATAACTGCAGAGAAGACCAATACAAAACATCATTATATTTAAATAAGCTCCTGATACCACTCTGAACATATTCCCTTCTTCATTGCTCCACTGGGAAGCAAAGAACAATCATCAATGACAAAGAAATGAAAGTAATCATTATTCTCTGTCAGATTCATGCTCAAAAGGGAACATCACAACTCATCATCGTGGTTGGCGAGACCATACACTTTAGAAACACATTTCTCAAGTCAGAAACTATAGAAATGATCCCTGAAAGTATAGTCTTAACAACACTGACGAAGGAAACAGGAAGTCATTTGCAAGACAGTCATTCTTACTCAGGGTTCATCTCTGTTGCCAAATGTGATCAAAACGATCAGTTAATGACAAGTCGACTCGTGCAAAAGCACAATTACTGCTTTCTGAATCTATTATTTCATTAATTATTGTCCAAAAATAAACACATGACTAAATATTCACTATAGTACATATTGCCTTTTATGCAACAGTATTTTTGCAAACATCATCACATTCAGTTTTCTGACTTTAAAAAAAAAAAAAAAAAAAGAATAGCTAGGGTATTAAAAAAGAAGAAAATCATGAGAAGTGCAGTCTCAGTTTCTCAGGTCAGTTTTATGTAATAAATGGAAAATGATTAATTAATCATGAAAGTATAAGTCTTTTCTCCAAACTGACAAAAAAGTTTCCGCATTTTTCTTTAGTGCAAAATCTCAACTAAACTTTTTTTTTAAAAATGCCTCCCTTCAGTCAAAATCATTAAGTCTGATGGCAAAATGATTGTCTCAAAAATTAGTACCAAAAATGCATCTGTTGCAAACTGTCTTGACAAACAATAGTGTGTGTGTGTAATGACAGAACTGCTTTGAACATGCTTGTACTACCACTCTGAACATATTCCCTTCCTCATTGCTCCACTGGGAAGCAAAGAACAATCATCAGTGACAAAGAAATGAAAGTAATCATTATTCTCTGTCAGATTCATGCTCAAAAGGGAACATCACAACTCATCATCGTGGTTGGCGAGACCATACACTTTAGAAACACATTTCTCAAGTCAGAAACTATAGAAATGATCCCTGAAAGTATAGTCTTAACAACACTGACGAAGGAAACAGGAAGTCATTTGCAAGACAGTCATTCTTACTCAGGGTTCATCTCTGTTGCCAAATGTGATCAAAACGATCAATTAATGACAAGTCGACTCGTGCAAAAGCACAATTACTGCTTTCTGAATCTATTATTTCATTAATTATTGTCCAAAAATAAACACATGACTAAATATTCACCATAGTACATATTGCTTTTTATGCAACAGTATTTTTGCAAACATCATCACATTCAGTTTTCTGACTTAAAAAAAAAAACAGAATAGCTAAGGTATTAAAAAAAAAGAAAATCATGAGAAGTGCAGTCTCAGTTTCTCAGAGGTCACTTTTATGTAAGAAATGGAGAATGATTAATTAATCATGAAAGTACCAGTCTTTTCTCCAAACTGACAAAAAAGTTGATGATTTTAAGTGCTAAATCTTAATAAAAAAAATCCAAAAAATGCCTCCCCTCAGTCAAAATCATTAGGTCTGATGGCAAAATGATTGTCTCAAAAATTAGTACTGAAACTGCATCTGTTGCAAACTGTCTTGACAAACAATAGTGTGTGTGCACAATGACTGAATTTCATTGAACATGCTGGTAGAACCACTCTGAACATATTCCCTTCCTCATTGCTTCACTGGGAAGCAAAGAACAATCATCAATGACAAAGAAATGAAAGTAATCATTATTCTCTGTCAGATTCATGCTCAAAAGGGAATATCACAACTCATCATCGTGGTTGGCGAGACCATACACTTTAGAAACACATTTCTCAAGTCAGAAACTATAGAAATGATCCCTGAAAGTATAGTCTTAACAACACTGACCAAGGAAACAGGAAGTCATTTGCAAGACTGTCATTCTTACTCAGGGTTCATCTCTGTTGCCAAACGTGATCAAAACGATCAGTTAATGACAAGTTGACTCGCGCAAAAGCACAATTACTGCTTTCTGCACCATTATTTCATTAATTATTGTCCAAAAATAAACACATGACTAAATGTTCACCGTAGTACATATTGCTTTTAATGCAATTCTTATGGAATAGCTAAGGTATTAAAAAAGAAGGGAATCATGAGAAGCACAGTCTCAGTTTCTCAGAGGTCAGTTTTATGTAATAAATGGAAAGTGATCAATAAATTATGAAAGTATTAGTCTTTCCTTCAAATTGACAAAAAGGTTGATGCATTTTTCTTAAGTGCAAAATCTCAATAAATAAATAATAAATTGCTTCCCTTCAGTCACAGTCATTAGGTCTGATGGCAAAATGATTGTCTCAAAAAGCTGTAAAGTACAGAAACTGCATCTGTTGCAAATCATTTTGATAAACAATAATGTGTGTATATAACAACAGAACTGCTTTGAACATGCTAGTACTACCACTCTGAACATATTCCCTTCCTCATTGCTCCACTGGGAAGCAAAGAACAATCATCAATGACAAAGAAATGAAAGTAATCATTATTCTCCGTCAGATTCATGCTCAAAAGGGAACATCACAACTCATCATCGTGGTTGGCGAGACCATACACTTTAGAAACACATTTCTCAAGTCAGAAACTATAGAAATGATCCCTGAAAGTACAGTCTTAACAACACTGACGAAGGAAACAGAAAGTCATTGGCAAGACAGTCATTCTTACTCAGGGTTCATCTCTGTTGCCAAATGTGATCAAAACAATCAGTTAATGACAAGTATAGTCATGCAAAAGCACAATTACTGCTTTCTGAATCGATTATTTCATTCATTATTGTCCAAAAATAAACACATGACTAAATATTCACCATAGTACATATTGTTTTTTTATGCAATTCTTATGGAATAGCTTAAGTATTAAAAAAGAAGAAAATCATGAGAAGCGCAGTCTCAGTTTCTCAAAGGTCAGTTTTATGTAATAAATGGAAAGTGATTAATAAATCATGAAAGTATCAGTCTTTTCTCCAAACTGACAAAAAAGTTGACGATTTTTTAAGTGCTAAATCTCAATTAAAAAAAATCCCAAAAATTGCCTCCCCTTCAGTCAAAATCATTAAGTCTGATGGCAAAATGATTGTCTCAAAAATTAGAACCGAAACTGCATCTGTTACAAACTGTCTTGACAAACAATAGTGTGTGTGTAATGACAGAACTGCTTTGAACATGCTAGTACTACCACTCTGAACATATTCCCTTCCTCATTGCTCCACTGGGAAGCAAAGAACAATCATCAATGACAAAGAAATGAAAGTAATCATTATTCTCTGTCAGATTCATGCTCAAAAGGGAACATCACAACTCATCATCGTGGTTGGCGAGACCATACACTTTAGAAACACATTTCTCAAGTCAGAAACTATAGAAATGATCCCTGAAAGTATAGTCTTAACAACACTGACGAAGGAAACAGGAAGTCATTTGCAAGACAGTCATTCTTACTCAGGGTTCATCTCTGTTGCCAAATGTGATCAAAACGATCAGTTAATGACAAGTCGACTCGTGCAAAAGCACAATTACTGCTTTCTGAATCTATTATTTCATTCATTATTGTCCAAAAATAAACACATGACTAAATATTCACTGTAGTACATATTGTTTTTTAATGCAATTCTTATGGAATAGCTAAGGTATTAAAAAAGAAGGGAATCATGAGAAGCACAGTCTCAGTTTCTCAGAGGTCAGTTTTATGTAATAAATGGAAAATGATTAATTAATCATGAAAGTATCAGTCTTTTCTCCAAACTGACAAAAACAGTTGAAGATTTTTTCTTCAGTGCTAAATCTCAATAAATAAATAATAAATTGCCTCCCCTCAGTCAAAGTCATTAGGTCTGATGGCAAAATGATTGTCTCAAAAAACTGTAAAGTACAGAAACTGCATCTGTTGCAAATCATTTTGATAAACAATGATGTGTGTATATAATAACAGAACTGCTTTGAACATGCTGGTAGAACCACTCTGAACATATTTCCTTCCTCATTGCTCCACTGGGAAGCAAAGAACAATCATCAATGACAAAGAAATGAAAGTAATCATTATTCTCTGTCAGATTCATGCTCAAAAGGGAACATCACAACTCATCATCGTGGTTGGCAAGACCATACACTTTAGAAACACATTTTTCAAGTCAGAAACTATAGAAATGATCCCTGAAAGTATAGTCTTAACAACACTGACGAAGGAAACAGGAAGTCATTTGCAAGACAGTCATTCTTACTCAGGGTTCATCTCTGTTGCCAAATGTGATCAAAACGATCAGTTAATGACAAGTCGACTCGTGCAAAAGCTCAATTACTGCTTTCTGAATCTATTATTTCATTCATTATTGTCCAAAAATAAACACGACTAAATATTCACCATAGTACATATTGCTTTTTATGCAACAGTATTTTTGCAAACATCATCACATTCAGTTTTCTGACTTTTTAAAAAAAAAAACTGAATAGCTAAGGTACTAAAAAAGAAGAAAATCATGAGAAGTGCAGTCTCAGTTTCTCAGAGGTCACTTTTATGTAATAAATGGAAAATGATTAATTAATCATTAAAGTATCAGTCTTTTCTCCAAACTGACAAAAAAGTTGAAGATTTCTTCTTAAGTGCTGAATCTCAATAAAAAAAATCCAAAAATGCCGCCCCTCATTCAAAATCATTAGGTCTGATGGCAAAATGATTGTCTCAAAAATAGTACCAAAACTGCATCTGCTGCAAACAATAGTGTGTGTGTAATGGCAGAATTTCATTGAACATGCTGGTAGAACCACTCTGAACATATTCCCTTCCTCATTGCTCCACTGGGAAGCAAAGAACAATCATCAATGACAAAGAAATGAAAGTAATCATTATTCTCTGTCAGATTCATGCTCAAAAGGGAACATCACAACTCATCATCGTGGTTGGCGAGACCATACACTTTAGAAACACATTTCTCAAGTCAGAAACTATAGAAATGATCCCTGAAAGTATAGTCTTAACAACACTGACCAAGGAAACAGGAAGTCATTTGCAAGACAGTCATTCTTACTCAGGGTTCATCTCTGTTGCCAAATGTGATCAAAACGATCAGTTAATGACAAGTCGACTCGTGCAAAAGCTCAATTACTGCTTTCTGAATCTATTATTTCATTCATTATTGTCCAAAAATAAACACGACTAAATATTCACCATAGTACATATTGCTTTTTATGCAACAGTATTTTTGCAAACATCATCACATTCAGTTTTCTGACTTTTTTAAAAAAAAAACAGAATAGCTAAGGTACTAAAAAAGAAGAAAATCATGAGAAGTGCAGTCTCAGTTTCTCAGAGGTCACTTTTATGTAAGAAATGGAAAATGATTAATTAATCATTAAAGTATCAGTCTTTTCTCCAAACTGACAAAAAAGTTGAAGATTTCTTCTTAAGTGCTGAATCTCAATAAAAAAAATCCAAAAATGCCGCCCCTCATTCAAAATCATTAGGTCTGATGGCAAAATGATTGTCTCAAAAATAGTACCAAAACTGCATCTGCTGCAAACAATAGTGTGTGTGTAATGACAGAATTTCATTGAACATGCTGGTAGAACCACTCTGAACATATTCCCTTCCTCATTGCTCCACTGGGAAGCAAAGAACAATCATCAATGACAAAGAAATGAAAGTAATCATTCTTCTCTGTCAGATTCATGCTCAAAAGGGAATATCACAACTCATCATCGTGGTTGGCGAGACCATACACTTTAGAAACACATTTCTCAAGTCAGAAACTATAGAAATGATCCCTGAAAGTATAGTCTTAACAACACTGACGAAGGAAACAGGAAGTCATTTGCAAGACAGTCATTCTTACTCAGGGTTCATCTCTGTTGCCAAATGTGATCAAAACGATCAGTTAATGACAAGTCGACTCGTGCAAAAGCACAATTACTGCTTTCTGAATCTATTATTCCATTAATTATTGTCCAAAAATAAACACATGACTAAATATTCACCATAGTACATATTGTTTTTTTATGCAATTCTTATGGAATAGCTTAAGTATTAAAAAAGAAGAAAATCATGAGAAGCGCAGTCTCAGTTTCTCAAAGGTCAGTTTTATGTAATAAATGGAAAGTGATTAATAAATCATGAAAGTATCAGTCTTTTCTCCAAACTGACAAAAAAGTTGACGATTTTTTAAGTGCTAAATCTCAATTAAAAAAAATCCCAAAAATTGCCTCCCCTTCAGTCAAAATCATTAAGTCTGATGGCAAAATGATTGTCTCAAAAATTAGAACCGAAACTGCATCTGTTACAAACTGTCTTGACAAACAATAGTGTGTGTGTAATGACAGAACTGCTTTGAACATGCTAGTACTACCACTCTGAACATATTCCCTTCCTCATTGCTCCACTGGGAAGCAAAGAACAATCATCAATGACAAAGAAATGAAAGTAATCATTATTCTCTGTCAGATTCATGCTCAAAAGGGAACATCACAACTCATCATCGTGGTTGGCGAGACCATACACTTTAGAAACACATTTCTCAAGTCAGAAACTATAGAAATGATCCCTGAAAGTATAGTCTTAACAACACTGACGAAGGAAACAGGAAGTCATTTGCAAGACAGTCATTCTTACTCAGGGTTCATCTCTGTTGCCAAATGTGATCAAAACGATCAGTTAATGACAAGTCGACTCGTGCAAAAGCACAATTACTGCTTTCTGAATCTATTATTCCATTAATTATTGTCCAAAAATAAACACATGACTAAATATTCACCATAGTACATATTGTTTTTTTATGCAATTCTTATGGAATAGCTTAAGTATTAAAAAAGAAGAAAATCATGAGAAGCGCAGTCTCAGTTTCTCAAAGGTCAGTTTTATGTAATAAATGGAAAGTGATTAATAAATCATGAAAGTATCAGTCTTTTCTCCAAACTGACAAAAAAGTTGACGATTTTTTAAGTGCTAAATCTCAATTAAAAAAAATCCCAAAAATTGCCTCCCCTTCAGTCAAAATCATTAAGTCTGATGGCAAAATGATTGTCTCAAAAATTAGAACCGAAACTGCATCTGTTACAAACTGTCTTGACAAACAATAGTGTGTGTGTAATGACAGAACTGCTTTGAACATGCTAGTACTACCACTCTGAACATATTCCCTTCCTCATTGCTCCACTGGGAAGCAAAGAACAATCATCAATGACAAAGAAATGAAAGTAATCATTATTCTCTGTCAGATTCATGCTCAAAAGGGAACATCACAACTCATCATCGTGGTTGGCGAGACCATACACTTTAGAAACACATTTCTCAAGTCAGAAACTATAGAAATGATCCCTGAAAGTATAGTCTTAACAACACTGACGAAGGAAACAGGAAGTCATTGGCAAGACAGTCATTCTTACTCAGGGTTCATCTCTGTTGCCAAATGTGATCAAAATGATCAGTTAATGACAAGTCGACTTGTGCAAAAGCACAATAGGTGCGAGCGTTTTCTTTTGGCAGGCAGTTAAAGATGGACAGACAGAAAAGAAAGCTCTCGGGGGCACAGAACAGAAAACGGAAGAGGGAGAAGGGGAAAGATTCTGTAGTGATGGAGAAAAGTTTTTCAAAGTGGTTGAAAGACAGTACGTAAGTTTTGTCAGTGCATCAAGAGGAGGCTTGTAAATATTCAGGTTAGCTAAAGCTACTACAAGCGAAACCAGAGGCTACTGTCTTGCAACTGTGTACTGAACAGCGTGCCTGCCAATAGACGTGCAGACACGATTAGATGCAAGTAAATTAATATTTAATTACTCTTACTACTATTACTTTTAAATATAACAGATCATGACAAGAAAAATAAATGAACTTGATTGTGGTTATTTTGTTCAGAAAGTTTTTTCTATGAGGTTTGACTGCTGCATTTCTAAATCTCCTTAACACAGACACACAGATTTCAGATATACTTGTTGACTTGCTTGCACTTATGTCCTCTTCACTCCAATTTGTGTTTCACACACACAGGGAATTAATTAGTACTGTGCAGTCTTAGTTTTGACAACACAGAACGCCAATAAGGTTCTTTAGACATGTATGCTGATACTACCACTCTGACTGTATTTCACTATTCTACTACTACTATTATTTCTGGTAACTATTGCAACATACACATCTCTCCTACCTATAAAGTAACGGCTTTCTTACTTTCAACAAAAGGCAACAACCACTCTGATCATATTTCCTCCCTCAATGCTCCACTAGGAAGCAAAGAACGGTCATCAATGACAGAGAACGTATGAAATGAATCATTATTCTCTGCCCGCTTCGCGCTCAAAAGGAAATATCACGTCTCATCATCGTGGTTGGCGAGACCGATCGCTTTAGAAACACATTTCTCAAGTTAGAAACTATAGAAATGATCCCTGAAAGTATAGTCTTAGTTTGACTGTGACTCAAAACTGCATGTCATTCACAGCAGTGTCATTCTCACTCAGGGTTCAGAGGAGCATGAGCCAATCATTATCTGCTTCACATGGTTTCAAAGAG
The DNA here is from genome assembly GCA_024666655.1 of Dascyllus trimaculatus. Lineage (NCBI taxonomy): Eukaryota > Metazoa > Chordata > Actinopteri > Pomacentridae > Dascyllus > Dascyllus trimaculatus. Next base: position 34,633 of record JAMOIN010000213.1, read on the forward strand.
GAAAATGACCTTTTTAGGAAGAATGAGCACAGTTGATTTTTATATTCAACTAGAAAAGCACACACTTCTTCCTATCCTGCCAAAGAATTCCTGGATCTGGGTGGTAATCCAGAACATCACCAAAATGTAATCATCTGTTCCTTGTCTCATTATCAAAATTGAAATTTTCATTAAAATCATTCATAACTTTTTGAGTTATCTTGCCAACAGACAGATGAATGAACGTATGGAGGTATGGACAGATAAATGCCGGCAAAAACTTAACCTCCTGCCTTCTGTCAGAGGCGGAGGTAATTACTATCTTCTTGATAGTTCTGTCTGCCCCTCATATTATTTTACAAATTTCTTCACAGGGAAGCAAAGAACAGTCCCTAGAACATTAACTGAAATATTATTGGTATTTCTGAGACTAAGAACACATAACTATTGAGAAAACAAACATATAAAGTATTATTGACACAATGATGCTCACTGTATAGCTTTTATACAGGACAGCCAAGAAATACATTTGTCAGACTAAGAAAACATAACTATTGAGAAAACAAATATATAACATCATTCATTTTTGAAAAAGCGCCTGATAACACTGAAAAATTAGTTCTTAGTTCTAGCTTCTCTAGATACATATATCTCTACGTAGATCTCGTTTTACATTTGTACTGATACCACTCTGAACATATTCAGTAGTCCTTACACAATGTTCTAATTTTTTGAGATGCATTAGTACAATGCAAGGAACCAGTGGTGACCAACAGGAACTTACATATTGAAATACATAGAAAAAATATAAAACAAAAAAAGACAGATCCACTGACAAAGTTCATATAAATGGAGGATGAGTTTGACATATTATGACCTGTACAATAGAGGGACAGATTGTTTCCCCTTTCCCTCAGAAACACAAAAATACATGGCTACACCCTAGCTCAACAGCATGACATGCATATTTTCTTGTTTACTTATTTATTTTCATTTATGTACACAAGAATATCTATATATTAATAAGGCTCTACTTAACTTACATTGCAAACCCCCTCCCCCCTTGGGGATGAATAAAGGTGTATCTCAGTTTAAATCCGTTCTTCTTTTTATTTTGCTCCTAGTTCACTATTCTACTACTACTATTATTTGTGATTGCTATTGCAATATACACATCTCTCTTACCTATAAAGTAATGACTTTTTTTTGCTTTCAACAAAAGGCAACAACCACTCTGATCATATTTCCTCCCTCAATGCTCCACTAGGAAGCAAAGAACGGTCATCAATGACAGAGAACGTATGAAATGAATCATTATTCTCTGCCCGCTTCGCGCTCAGAAGGAAATATCACGTCTCATCATCGTGGTTGGCGAGACCAGTCACTTTAGAAACACATTTCTCAAGTTAGGAACTATAGAAATGATCCCTGAAAGTATAGTCTTAACGAAACAGTGGCCGAAGTCAGGAAGTCATTCGCAGGACAGTCATTCTCAGTCAGAGTTTGTTTTTGTTTTGTTGTCTAAAATTACCAAAATAACCAGATAATGATGTGTCTACAATATAAAAAGAACCATAACACCAATTACTTCCAAACTCCTTCTTAATACGTTAATTTATTATTATAGTTACATTTCGATTCACCCAGCATGCCTTGCGAAGTCATGTACGTCATTGAATTTTTAAATAAACTTTTCAAAAAAACCTGTACGAGCCGTTACGTTGGCATTTAACCTGAAAATATGTCGATAAATAAGACAAACGTCTCCTTTGATAGCAGCTGTAGTAGTTCATTATTTGCGTTTTATACGACATATAAACTGTATGGTGCGTCGTCTTTAGTGTTCCGGACGGCAAGTCGGCAAAAGAAAAAGAGTTCCGGTTACAGTTAACCCCAGGGTTTCCGTTTCTGTCAACTAATAGTTTAAACGTTGAGAACAGACACACAAAATATAGAACCACGTAAAAACTATTTCAAAACTATTTACTGTTTACAGCTGTGTCAAAAAGCGATCGCCAAGTTTATAAACGTCTAAAGCTGCCCTTATCTGATCAAACAGCGTGTTAATACACATTACCTTACCTCTTAAATGATAGCAATGAAATGTTGCAGTTATAGCGCAATCAGGCATGACATTTAAGATTATAATAGAGCTCCATTGATTAATAGATTGGTTCCCTACTAATTAAAAATAAATAAACTATTTTGATCACTAAATAGCACGTAAGATTTTAAAAAAGAAGACGAAGAAGAAAATCAGTAAATTCTCTCTACCTTCTTAAATCTGAATACTTTCTGGTTTATTTCATTCTCTATCACAGTAAAGTCTTTTGGGAACACTGACATTTAACATTTTCTGATATTTTATAACCAAATCAGCTAGTTCAGGAAATAATCGTTAGTTGCAGTCCAAGAACTTGGGCATTATCATAGCATTGTTTGTTATGTTTACAGTGCAACTATACTGTGGGATATATTCTTTGAAATACAACCCTCGTAAATCAAATCAAGTCATTTGTCAATCAGTAATTCTAAAGCAAGTACAAAACTGCAGTAGATGAGTTGAACTGTTTCTTTAAAGGTACTTTAGTCAACAGAAACACCTGGATTCGTTTTAATGTCGCACACAGAGCATGTAAAACAATGCAAAGACTTGAGCATCATTGCAATCGTTTTCTTTTCTTTTTTTTTTTGGCACAACAAGCCAACATCAGTTTTGCTCATTTAACAGCAGTTGGTTTGGTGCGACACATGAGGGCAGCATTTATTAACTAACAGAGTTCAAACCTTTTAACACCGTCTTTGGTTCAAACTTGACAACAACTACTGATAGTGAAAATACTCTTTTGGCAGGACTAGCATAAGGCGTTTCTGTGCTGCCCCAAGCTGTGAAAACTGATAACAGTGCACTGCTTAACTTTCTGGAAAGGCTAATTAATTGTTTGATAAAGTTTACATGGGTTTCACCTCAGCTGATAAAGCCAGTGAGACAGTTTGTTGTTCCCTTTTTAAAGTTTATTAAAATACAACGAAAAAACAAATAAAAAAGGAGGCAGAGGAAAGCTAATATTAACGTCTGGTAGCTAGCTAAAAAAATCGCTAACGGCAATAATGCTCGAAATACGCTTGTTGTGTCGACTTTCCCTTCATAACATTAGTGTTAGTACTGAAAAAAACTACTTACCAATATAAAATACGAGTCATTGCAACGCTTTTGTTGTATCTCCTAGCAGCATTAGGTTTTTAGCCGAAAAATTAAGGCGAAACGGGACCGTCTGCTTAAAAGCTGGTTACGTAAAACGCTTCGTTGCGCATGCTCAGTGAATACCACCGACTTCGCGTCTCTTCGTAAAATAGTTTATTCATGCATGAAAATTCATTCACCAGATCCACTGATGTGACAAACACATGATTATTGCAAATTTGAGAATAATTCACATTACAAGAAATAACTTCATACTTGTAGACTTTTCCCATCTCTATATATTCAAATCATTTTCCATATTTCACACCATGGCATCTAAAAATGTAGAGAAACTGTGGTAAGAAGCCCCCCAATATTTCCCTTCCTGATTATTCGATATAGTCAGTTTTCATTCCAGGTTTTCTGCAGATCTTTTAAAAGTAGCATTAAAATCATTTAACTGGTGTTTTTAATCTATGTATTTTACTGTTTACATGAAAGTCAAACTGAACAAAGACATACTTTTAAGTGAGGACACCCCTCAAAAAAATTGCTTTTGACTGTACGCAAAGCATCCTTGATGATTTCCCACCAACAGGTCAGGAATTTAAATGTCAGTGATAATAAAGTTATAGTAGGGTATATAAATAACAGATCTATATTGATTAAAATGACTGAAGATAACATTAACCCCTTTTCCAAGATTTTACATTTAGCTTTATAACTAAGTTATACTTCGCTATGATTTAATTACCCTCCCAATTTGTTTACTTCAGCATACGTCTTGTATACACATTGATATTCAAAATATATATTTTAAAAGCAAACAGGCATTGCTCTTCAGAGAGGCGTCTTACCCCAGTTTCCCCTATATTCAGCAATCCTTCTGGGTAACATCAATCAGATATAATACAAATAAAATAATAATTGCACACTTTTGGCCATTCTGTTGCTATTAGCAGCTACACAGTGTTAATCAGTTGCTCCAAAAGTCTGGGGTTCTACGATGGGTTTTTGGATAAGAAGGAGAATGGATAAAAGGCACCTATGTAGATATCTATGTCATACATGCACCTAAGCTTCTTAAACACAAAACAGGTCAAGACATTAAGGATTCAGCCAGATAAAATATTGAATTTTAGCAAAAAATGTATTGCTTTTTTATTTCACTGCTATGTTGTCACATCCAGGCCAAAGACATCTCAAGTTCTGTAGTAATATTAGGATAGTATTGCATTTATAAGTGTAGCGGTTCATATACTCTCTCAGTGCAATAACAAGCAGGTGGCTAGATGCTATCAAAGAGGGAACAGATGACAGATTTAAAATAAAGGGAGGACAATACATATTTACAATATCTTCAATTAATTCTGCAATTTAAGTCCTGTGCAGTTTCTACTTTAAATTATTGGTATTAATTTTACACAGATAATTTTGCTATGATCACACAGAATTTAATAAAATGTTCTTGTGCTCTTTCAGTTATAAATCACACTCTTGATTACTGACATCAGATCAAGATGGATGTCTGGGAAAAAAGCAACCAAAAAAGGAATGACATTGCTTATTATCAGCATCGGGAGCATCAGTCAGCTGTGTGCGATCATGCTTTTAGTTATTATCTGGTTTAGAAGGTAACAGAAGATCTGTTGTTGAAAACAAATGCTACTAACTCAGACTGCTGACTGATTAAAGCTGGAGCTCAGTAGGATTTATTTCCATCCTCTACGACTTCTCCTGGTACTTCCTCCACAACTGGTGCACTTGTTTCCTGGCCTCAGAGCGAACACAGCTGGAGAAGGAGGTGTAGTGTTGGCCCTTCACCTGGTAAACACAAAGCAATGGAGGAAGTTCAGGTTAAAACTCTGTTCTTTTCAGCTTAATTTATAATATATAGTGAATCAAAAATATTACATTTAATAGGACACAGCGAATACAATTACTGCTCCTATATAACTGTGTCCTTCATCTTATCCTGTTTGTGGTTGAAACCACTCAAGTGGAGTTAAATGTTTTGAAAATTACATAAAAAAGAATAATTTTGAGCTATTGGAACTCATTTGGGATTTACCAAAATGAAGACAATCAGGAACCAGTTGTTGCAACTCTGTACACTTCCAGGTACGCAATATAGTGAATCTAACTTTTGCTTGTTTAGAGGAAGTGCATGTAATGACTGCTGTAACAGTAAAGTGCAACCTCTTTATGAGGTATATGTTGTGTGCATATTATGAAAAGATTTAATGTCATAGGCCAGTTCTGCTTCAATTTTAAATTTAAACATCTTCAAGAAACAATCTGGACCTACAATATGACAATGAAATAAAAATTAACAAACTCCATTAACTTCTTTTGTTGTTCATCGTTGTAATTCTTAGTGATACTTATCTGCTTGCCAGCTCCCTCTTCAGACAGGATCTAAAGGAGGTGGCGCGCTCCACAGCTTTATAGCCCTAAGATGCCAGTCGACAGCCATTGTGACAAGTGAGGAGAAACAGTGAGGCGGGAAGAGAGAAAAACAAGGACAGATGTAGGCAGGGAGGATTAAAGAAAAGACATAAAGAAAAAAGATAAGTGTGAGAAAATGGATAGGAATGGAAAAGAAGGTATCAGTTAAAGAGCAGATTTGAAAATGAAGCACAGCACAGAGAAAGGGAGAGAGAGATACGCAAAAAGAAAATATTGTTAAAAAGCCAAGACTGTGAGGCCAAGACAGCATCAAAAGAAGCCCAAAGGCCACACACAGAGCTGGATTTACTGTTGTCTCATGTTAGTGAAATGTGCAGCATATAAGGCACATTTTAAGCTTGAAGGCTCCTCACGTCTCTTGTTGTTTGTGTCACCTCGGAGGACTGTGAATTGCAGGATTTTATCAAATCATACCACTAGAGAGCAGTATTGTCTTTGGAGACATCACCATAACATTGCTCAGTGTGATTTCCAGTTCTGCTGGGAGTTTTAGTCACTCTGAGCAGTGACCAGAAAAAGCTGTCAGTCTACATGACTCATACATTGTGAGGTCAACTTTAAAACCTTGTAAATGTTTGAGACGTCTAACATTCCTGAATAATAAATGCAGGTCTTTCATCTGACTAATTTTTTTTCAGAGCTTGCAATTTAAATAATAAGCTTTAGTCGATCCCGTGCAGTTTTTTTTTCTGATTACATGTTAAATACAATATTTTCCAATTACTTGTTTTTTGTTCAACAAATTTTGGCTAATATATTCAATTGCCGTAATTATTTGAGTTCATCTGCACTCGCACAACAGAAATAGTAGCCTTTGTTTTCTTCTGGTAAATGAAAACAATCTTTTTAATGGCAACAGTTGTTAAATAAGATACTTTTATTCACTTGGATGGCTTGGGTTTAAACTAACATAGCCTGTGTTACAAAACCAATTTAAAAGATTGATGAGCTACCATAGTAGAAAAATCTGCATTTTCCTACTTTTTTTCCAAATCTGTTTACATTTGATACAAAAGTCCAGCATTAAAGCTAAAACAAGGCTGGATATTGTGTGGTGTGCCTGCTGTGTGTAAAAGCATATCATTTTAAACCGCTTTCCCATGGAATTGTCAAGCCTTTGTTTTTGTTTCACTGAGTGAGAATCCTTGACTTATTAGAATGGAGATTTTACAGAGATGTTAGAGGATAACCTTCAGAATAATAACACAAATTCTTTTTCACTATTGACCTTAGCACAGAAAGTTTTCAGGGTTATGCTGGATTTCTTGGATTTTACACTGATGAGTCTAAACATTATGGACACCCCCAGCACCAAACACTACATTTAAATTCCAAAACCATCTCTGGTAGGTGCTCTGGACTTGATCTCTGATCTTTATGTGGAGGGGAAGCATATTCGATAACAGGCTCAATAAAATGTCACTCTTTCCTCATGTTCTCATGGCAGTGATTGGCTATGATTTAGCACTTTTTCTAAGCTAGCAGAAAGTTCCTCACCCTGGCTCCCCTGTGCAGCCGGTCCTTCATGATGCCAATGAACTCCTTGTACGAGAGCTGGTCATCGTGATCAACGTCAAATATCTTGAAGATGGTGTGAACAAGATGGCGCGTCAGCTTGAGCCCCGTGGCCACGTACACTGCTCTTGCAAACTCATCTGGTAGGAGACAAACAATAAACTTGATTATTTTGGCTACTTGATGCAGACAATGTTAGGAGAAAACACAGCATTGATGAGTTTATGCAGAAAACTTCATTGCCTACAGTTCCAGCTCAAAATGGTCACATCTACCTTGTCCAATAGAACGTGACGCAAAATTGTACATCTGCATGGCAATGGCAAAGTCTTCAAGGTTGTTGAGAAACTGGAAGAAGGATCTGAACTCATCAAAGGTGATTCCCTGAAACATGAGGAGAAACCATGTGTGAGCCAGTCCAGATAAAAACTAAAGGGAGGAGAAAATGTCATTCTCTGGAGAGAAAGAAGCTTAAAATGAGAATTATGAGTGTTTCAGAGCAAGACTCCAAGGGTGGCTCGACGTGCATACAACATTCCTTGATGCACATCCACTCTGTTGGCTGAAAAATTAAAATCCTCATGCTGTCAATTAGTAACCAAGAGATCCCATTAAATTCCCCTGTTAATGACATAAGAAGTCATTAATGGCAGGGCTGTGTGGGCATGATATGGAAAGTTTGACAAGCAGCCTTCTTGCAATGTTTCATAACCTTAAATCAGCTGCATACAGTATTAATGCTAAATCAATTCAAAGCATAGCTGGTTGTTCAGATGGCATGGAAATGTACATTGTAGATGTAACAATGAGGCCAAAACCACTCGAGCATTATTTTCTCTTTATAAGGATATTGTGCATTCAAAATCCATGTGAGCAATTTTCAAGGTTGTGCACTGTGCCACATGCTTTTTTCTGTGAATCCAGTTCAAACCTATAGCAGAAAAATAAGTAATAATAATCAGAAATAAAATCCACATATTTAAGGATATGCAGAAATGCAGTTTTGCGGGTTTGCACGAGCAGATGCAAATTAAAATACACAAGTTTTCTGTGTATTTTAAACTAAAAATCCATCAAAGAGAGAAACGAAGAAGATAGCAAATCAACTAAATAGCAGGACAGACTGACAGATTGTAACTGCAGGTTGTGTATTGAACGAGGCAGAGACCAACCTCCTGCTTCTTTCACAGCATGAAAAGGAAAGAGGGGAGGGACAGAAATAGAGTTGGGTTGCATAAGGACTACATGCCAAAGAGTAGCTGGGTAGCATAGTTAGATAGTTAGACAGACAGATTAATATACAGACATTCACATCTAGCTGGAAGTGCAGTCAAATGTGTGTGTTTGTGTGTGTGTGAGGTCAAGTGAAGCAGTGGAGCGCTGATGTGTGGAGAGCCACAACAGCCTCAGGCAGAGACAACGCTGGGAAACTACAGGTGCTCTAGATGACTTGAGGGTAGGAGCATCCATAGAGGAAGAAAAAGAAATTAAACAGATGGATAAAGATTAGGAAACCTATCTGATGTTATCTAAAGAGGAATCAGGTAAACTGATGTCCGTGTGTTCCTTTCGCAGTGAGTGACTTCACGCATGTCTGCACTGTACCTTTTCATCAGGTATAGACTGGCGGACATTCTCCAGATAGGCGCTGATGTTCTCCACGTTGGTGAAGCGCAGCAGGATTTTGGCAAAGTCTTCCTCACTGATGGTGGTCATCCCTTTTGAGTAGGTCAAAAATTCAATTTCCAACACCTCTGTCTGTAGGTTATCCATAAATCTGAACAGCAGAAAAGAAGGGGACGAGGAGAAAAGTAGAAACTTAGTCTTTCAAAGGATGCTGCAGTTCTGTGATGTTAAGATTGGTAGCATAAGCGCACATATTTCTCATACCTGTAGAAGTCATCAAAGGTAAGCTCTGCCTTCCCTTTCTTCCCAAAGAAATGGACCAATAGCGTGGTGTCAATTGTGATGCTCTCATCTGCTCGCTATCACAGAGGGAGGAATAAGAGAGATGATCAATAACTAATCGATAAAGCTCAAGCATTGTGGGTGGAGGAGAAGCAGTGGGCGGGAAGAGTCCATCATTAATCCAACATGGCCACCGCTGAGCCAGGCTAGCAGGGAGCAGGTTTCTGCTGCACGTGTGCAAAAAGTGCGCCAGATGAGCCACAACACAATGTCAATCAGAGAAATCAGCTCAGACAATCAGCGGCCATCATGACATCGAACATACCAGTCTAGGCGGCAAAATGCAATGTTAAGTATGAATTTCAGTAAGATGAAGCATGTGCAGTAAAAAGAATAACAAGCAAGTAAACACCTCAAGTTAGGAGGTAAAATGAACAGAAAGATTTTTATTGCTATTAATTCTAAAAACAGAAATGTTTATGTCCCTTTAAATTCTCACAGTCAAGATCATCCTCATCATTGGTTTTTAGAAGGAAAGTAGATAAATCCAATTGGAGGTATGGAGCAGTTGTTCTTCTATGCAGTCTAGACTGGTGTGGAGTGCTGTTGTAGCAGCGTGAAACACGACGGACCGGTGAAGACATGACGAGTGCTCAAGTAGCAGCCCAAATAAAGACACAGAGACACAATAAATAACAGTCATGCCTACATTCACTGAAACAGTGGAGAGTTGGGGTGAGTAAGAATGTACGAGGAAGAAGGACAGAACGTTGAACAGGTAGAGTACAATAAAAAGAGAGACACACATGAGTTGAGAGGAGGAAAAAAACACTTGTGGAAGAATAACGAAGTGGGACAAAGACAAACACACAACACTGAGCTGCCAAACACAGAGAACACATTAAAGCCACTGCATCCCATGCATTTGTTTTTAAATGCCACATCAACACACCTGAGTAGAACCTCAATCACAAACAGCAGCACTGAACAAAACCCACATAAGCACAAATGCAGGGAATTCATGAGCCGATTCCACCTTTTTCCGTCAACAGATGAGAATCTCGACTGTCGACTTTGCTTCCTTCTTTTTTTCCTCTATTCTGTGTTTGCATATCCTTCTATTCTTCCACAGTTGTTTGCTTATCTGTGTTCCCTCTTGGTCATCAGAAACCCATTCAGGGATCTTTGGGCAGATTGTTTTGTTTGCTGATGCTCTAATCTGCTAGTTAACACTTTCCTAATCCCTTTAAAGAACAAGATGACACGGATACGTTTTTGAGCCTTCAAGAAAACTGTGCATTAGTATGTTGTTGACTATTTCTGCGTTAATGTTTGCTAACATGCATGTATCGATCTCAGAAAAAGGTGACTGTGCTTTGGAGCAGTTCCAGAAATTGCTCAGCCAGCACTAGGGTAAAAAGGAGAACACTTCAAAGGCCCATCTTTTTTTTTCTCACTGCCTGCCATGCCCCACCCAGCCAACACCAGTCCTTGGCCATGCTGAAGAATATGCAGACATCAGATTGACTGAAATCTCATGTCCTTCTAAGGAGGAGGAGCATTTATGCCATTTCCATCATCATCATCATCATAAATATCATCATCATCACCACGATGCCATTCGTGGTTCTACCTCAAGTGTAAAATCCTAAAATCCAGTGTGGGACAAGAAGAAAATGTCAAACAAGATGACACAGGTTTACACAAGAGAACAAAGGTCAAGAAGTTGTCAGTTTTGTTATGCTTGTTTGATGTGACACAGTGTGTAGTAATTCATTCAGAAATGAGCAAATGTCTATGAGATGCAAAGACACCTATAGATAAGAGTGAAAACTAAGTAAGTGCTGTGTAAAGCTGAAATTAAGACAAGCTCCTATAAAATCCAGAGAACCTTTTCTAATATAATGGTGGAAAAATTAAATAGATAATGGTAAAAGTAAAACTGTCCAGTAAGTCACAAGAAAAATGCAAAAATATATATATAAATAAATAAAATGAAATAAAATACAAACTACACTGACTTATTGCATTGTGTAAGCGCTGAAATCAGATTGTGTGTTTAGGTTTTGGGTTCTCCTGGCTATCAGTACACACTATTAACTATGAAATATGGTAGATTAAGGTACTAACCAGACTCCAAACATGCCCTCTAGGTCCCACTGTAATAGAAAGTTAGTAGCTCACAGGATAAAAATGTGTTCTGGTAAACCAAAGTTAAAAGCAGTTGTTGTTTAGGACCACTAGCATTAGTGTGACTGCCAATATTTAGTCTGTTTCTGATTCACTTTGCCGTCTGGTCTTTCAGTCTTTGATTAGGGCCAAAGGAGGAGTTCCTTCATATAAACAAAGACAAACTGAAACGGGTACAGACTTATCATTTCAGCGTCTTGTTTTCCATGTCTCATTTACTCGGGGGTCTTTTCATTAAGCCTCTGATTATGGACAAACAGGACAAAAATACTTTTGCTCTTTTATCTTTTAACTGACGCATTACTTTTGTCTTTATGACACATGGACGGTTCATACATCTAGACAGCATCCAGGTGGTGTGTCTCTGCCTATCCTCCCTCCTATGTGGATTTCTCTCATCTTTTATTTTCCGTTTTCAAACGATTTAGTTGTTTTTGCTTTTAAATAAATAATTTTGCACATCTTCTGTAAAACATAAATGTGTGATTAAGGGATTCATAATAACTCTGGGGCTGTCTAAACACTGCTGCGCTTTTCAGACTTTGCAGAGTTTCATGTCTTGAACAAATTGTGTGTAATTAAAAAAAAAGGTCAGAATGTTTTAATATGAGATGGATCTGCATGATAAAAAAAAAGATACTGAGTGAAGACTTGAGATTTGGATGCTGCACACTATGAGTGTAAAACATCCAGATGTGGTCAAATTTGTCTATACTTTCCATAACATTACTATCAGAAGACCAAAAATATATTTTAAGCTGCATTAATTGATTTGTGACCACATGAAGGCAGCAGTAAGCTCAAACCCAAAATTGACACATTTTAAACGTAGACAGTTTTTTTGCTGAACATGTAATCAGACATTTGTAGTCACCCGGTAAATGCACATGTTATATTCCCTCTCCTATTATCTCTTTTTTGGTCTCTATCAACTGTCTATCAACAAGCTGCTAAATGCTCCACTAAGCAGTAGCTAAATGTCTGTTTTCTCTTAAATGCTGGCCAGGTGAGGGTCGGTGCATTTGCTGGAGTTTTTTTCCAGACCAAACAGCTACCTGATGATGCTAAAAACAAGTTTGATAAGACCAAAACACTAAAGTTACCAAAACACAAAATGGCAAATGGCGAAGTCAGGTAATAATTGTTTGTGGATTAATCATGATGAGCGATCTCTAGTCCAAGTAGTAATTTATTATATGACTGGCTGACACTGGATAATTGTCTAAAATTGGATGTTGTACTTAAAAAAAGTGCTGCACATCAGTAGTGTCAGACCCTACCATAATAGAGGTATCGACTTTACTAGGACTAGTGAGTGTTTTTATCGATATCCCAATTATATTTGTAACTTGCATGTCTATCCAAAGCAAATCTGTCATTTTACTGTGCAACAATATTACTTTCTCAATGCAAAAGCTTTTATTTTCTTCCTTCTAAAAGCCAAATCAATCTGACCTCAGGCAGACGTAATGCCCAACTGATCATAACAAGCTTATCATTCCTGGAAGTGTGGCAGCTCTGGTGTGAGCTCATCATTCCCATGACAACATAATGGTTACCACGCCCACAAGGCACGAGCCAACACCTGGTGTATGCATGCGTCTATTTGTCCATCTGTGTGTGTTTTTTGCGAGCTTCAACAGTCTTTGATCATGAAGCTGGGGGTAAAAACAGTAATTACTGATGTAAACGCTAAATGTTCTTCCTCATCCTCCCTATCAGTGAGTAATGCTCCAGAGGAAGAGCTCATTGTCGGTCTTTAGTCAAGTCAGTCACACTGTCAGTCAGTCACACCTTCCAGGGTTAAAAACAGTGTCACCCTCGTTCCCCTTCTCACGACCTGTTCGTTTTTGCAACCCTTATCTCCCGCCTTCTCTTTCTCTTTCTTTCCCTCACTGATCACTTCTTCCCTCTCTTATCCTGGCCCTTCTCTGGTTACTCTGATTTCCTTTCTCCTCATACTACCCGTCAGTACCTCCTTCACCTGACAAACAGAGGTGATTTGCTCTTTTCAACCCTCCCTCCTTCTCTGCCTGTCAGTCAGTCCCTCCTTCTCCAGACAAAAGCAAGGAGGTATAATGGTGACTAATCTGTTGAGTAAACACATCTTTCTCTAAATACCTGTTTCTTTCTTTTCTCCTAAATGTACTTCCCAAACCTCTTTTCTTCTCACCCACTTTGTTCCTCAACATTTTTTCTGTCTGCTGACCTGTGTCATCCTCTTTTGGCCTCTCTCACCTGTTTGTTGACTCTGCTTTTATCTCTTCCTTTTTGTCTTCACTCTCAGGCTTATTACTTATCTGATCAGGTATGTTTGTATGCTTGTTACAATTCTTAAATTTACACCTTTTCCTGTCTTCTTGTGTTGTGTTTTTTTTTATTTAATTTAATCTTAAATAGTCTCTAATACCACGCAATTTTGATATCCCTCTTCATTTTCCTGGCTGCTCTCTCCTGTCTGTCTGATTTGTCTGGTTTATCCGTCTTGCATCGCTGCAGATGAAAGGCTGCTCGGTGTAAATACAAGGTCAGACCCATTATGCTCCACTGTCATTACCTCAACCTCAGCTTCCGCTGCCACCACAGCACACAGCCTGTCATTAGTCAGCTACGCTGTTAGCACTGGGTTAGCTGTTTTTAATCATTACCAGTGTTCACCTTCACCTTGTATTGTCAGAGAGACAACTTGAGTAAAAAAGGTAAACATGACTATGACTTTTCTTTGAGGCACAATTTGCCAAAATGACACATATTGCAGAGACAGCTTCTATAAGTGCAAAAGTGTTTTGAGTTTTACCCTGTTTATCAGTTTGTTTTAAACTCTCTGAATTCCAAACTCCCCCAGCAGGTGTGAAAGGAATGTTATTGTGAAAAGTTGCCAAAAAATCATCAGATCTACAAACTGTAAAAACAGAAAGAACCGTCAGATTTTCAACTTTTTGATGGTCCTTCAATTCTCAGTCTGTGAAGAGCCATTCTGCTGGAAAACTGAACTGAGTCTGATCTTAAAATTGTTAAAGTTCATCAAAATCACCTAGTTCTACATGTCCCATTTATACATTTGAGAAAAAGCTCTAGCAAAAACCCAATTTTGTACAAACCAAAAAATACGATGGTTCTCAGCACAGCCCCAAAGCCACTGTCACGTGACTGTTGTAATTTTTATAATAAATAATCTAAGAAATTCTAACTTTTGTTTATTTTCAGTTTTTAGGATGTATGGCATTATAATTTTGTTACAGTGCACAATGCATGGTTGTGCTGTTTCCATAAAGGTGCAGGACTTGCAGTGAAAATTGAACCCACAGTGAGTATAAATCTGACAGAAACAACAAAATGCTGTGGAAGTACTTGGGTTTCAGAGGGTTAACAAATATTTAGTCATGCTAGCAGCACGACTCATGTGATGGCAATGCTGAGCTGTTGATCACTCAGTCAACCACTTTGGTCCAGCCTAAAATATCTTAGACTACAAGATCAGTACAAATATTAATGGTCCTGAGAGTATGAAACCCACTGACCTTGGTGATCCCCTGACATTTTCTTTAACACCACCATGATGTTGACACTGGAGTTTTTAGTGAGATGCTAAGACAATTGTAAAGTATAAAAACTTCAGACTTAAATAAATTTTTAACATTTATCTACCTTTCTATTAATACTGTGGTTCATGGCTAAATACATGCAAAACTAATGACATTCCCATCAGCCACAGCTGTAATTTCTGTTCAGTGCAAATTAGTGAATCTAAAACTCTTAGTCTTGTTTTGCAATCAGTCTGTCAGAAATTATTTGAATGCGTGATAACCAACATTTAAGATGTCTAATCTTGGAAACAGAACCTACTGAGAGTTGTTTGAAGGTATAAATGTCCTGAAGTGAGTGACATATTTGACTTTTAGTGTTATTTTGTTTTACAT
This sequence comes from Dascyllus trimaculatus, assembly GCA_024666655.1. Classification (NCBI taxonomy): domain Eukaryota; kingdom Metazoa; phylum Chordata; class Actinopteri; family Pomacentridae; genus Dascyllus; species Dascyllus trimaculatus. The sequence continues at coordinate 49,798 of JAMOIN010000213.1, forward strand.
TTTTGTAGTTCAGAGTTTATAATTAAATTAATGAGGTCAAAGTTCTGCGTGATTTGAGATGATCATGCGGTGTTATAATGATCAGTCTTTTTGTATGTGCTCTGCAGTGAACCTTCTTATCATTATATCAGCGCCATTAAACATTTTTGGTGTAAAGTGAGAACGATCTGACACCAAAGCTACAACATTAGCCACAACACGGCACAGATAACAAGGCACAGATACACATACAAAGCAGAATGAAGAGAACAAATGGCAGAAGGCAGGTGAGAAACAGAACAGGTTAATAGAATACAGGCATCATATCAGTCATTAAACATTAATGGATTCGTACTGAACCAAAACAAAAGGTAAAATTTCTTTAATTAATAATCAGCAGGAACAAATATAAAGAAACACTGATCCTTATATTTGTTCACCAGGAAAAATGACTGACAAAAAGAAATTTGTTGAGATGGAAACAAACTTCAAACAATTGGAGGAATCTCAGATTATCTTCTGCAAATTTATAGTGTGTGAAGTAAGGAAAAAATGATTTTCCTGAAATTAAATTGCAACATTAGGAGAGATACATTTCAGAGCTCATCCAAACAGAAATGATTTCACATGGAGAAGGGAAGAGAGGAATGGACTGACTTGCTACACTCTACTGAAAGTTACTAACTAATCTAAAATTTTATGGTGAGAAATAGGTGCAAAGCAGAGTGGTGTGATATATATGGACTAAGTATCTATGTACATCATCAGTATCTAGCCAAACCAGAATGATGGTGACCAGCTTTTTTCAAAAAGTCCAAAAAAATCTTTTCGTCCATACACCAAGATCTGAGATTAAGGCTGCAATGCTCATGTGGCAAGTCAATATTTAGTTAGTTAAACATTTCAGGTCTCATTCTGGCTGAGCTTGATGCAGCTATACTACGATGAATCTGTGGGGGTAACTGGAGGATCTGTTCTAACTAGACACCACTAAAAGAACGAGAAAGAGTGAAGCATGAAAAATGGAGGGATGAAGGGACAGAGGACAGTTGGGTCTGTGTACCTCCGCCAGGTCAGAAAAGAGGACTTGACTGGCGCTTCGCCTCAAAACGTCCCAGTAACTCCGCGCCACAAACTCCTGACTGTCTTTTTTTAGCACCTGTAGGAGTGGTCAAGCAGGGCCAAGGTCAGTTCACCTCCAACTCAACCACTTCAGAAAGTAAACTTCCAATATTCACTCTATTCATGGTCATTATACACAAACAGTTGGAATTCAAATATGGTACAAACATATATGGATATCCATGAACTGTGTCACACAGAAAAACATACATAGGTAAAAAAAAATACGTCTTTACATAATTCTGGCACTCACTAATCTCTTCAACATGGGAAACCTAGTCCAATCTGCTTAGCCAGGCAAGACAGAACAAATAACTGATTGAAGGCAATTGGAAGTATTTTCCTATAATGGTGAAACTGCCTAACACAGTCATCAAAACCAGGTTTCCAAATTTTGATTCAACATCGTATATACCCCAAACACGAGGCACAAAAGCATGTTAGCATCAAAAAAGGCCATGTTCAGTGGAGGAGGGGTCAGATTGCACACAAAACTCTTGCTTTATCTGAAAATGAATTTATCTAACCCTCTTCTATGGTACTTTTTAACATAAAATCAAGCTGCTGTAAGGTTTCTTAAATCGTTAAAGCTGCAGTTCAATTTTTTTATTGTTTTGTGCTGAGCCAGCAAAGCAAAATTTGAACAAAATTGGAATAAAAAACGATAATATCCAATGAATTTCTAAAACAAAAATACAAGTCCTGAGGCACGATGAAGCAGGTTTATCTCTAATAAACCTACAATATTAAACCAGCTGGTTTTGTTGTTATCTATTCTACCTTAACAAAAGTGAACCACAGTGCTCAGCTCCTGACCACCCACCTCGTCTTTCTCTCAGGGGAGAATAGAGCAGCAGTCATTTTAACATGACCCTGCACCGCTCTTAACTTCACAGTGACAATGCAGCTATCCATCACAAGACTGACAGGACAAGGAGCCTGTATGTGTGTGTGTGCGTGTACGGGCGTGCATGTGTGTGTGTGATAGGGAGAGAGAGACAAAGAGAAAGAGAGACAGAGAAGAAAAGCCCATAGTCCAAATAGAGACTAGTGGCTGGTAGCCAGCAGTTGCTGGACAGCACACATCCTTGTCCATCTTGATCAAAATTATTACTTGGGTTATTCCATTTTTATTCCTCAGTGGCCTTCTGCTCGACCACCCCTGATTGTCCAGAAACCTTTTTTTTTATCATAAGCTATTCATATTTTTACATTGATATATCAAGTACTTTACCAGATGATTTTTTTAAAAAGCCAGTTGAATGACTTTTAGTAAGTTTTTTCACACATTGAAATTTGAAGCTCTATTTTAATGACAATATCTCAGGAGCTATCAACGATAATATTGGAAATGCAGATCAAATAAGTTTTGATTATGGTTGAGATGAAGTATGAGATTCCATCTGGATCCTATCAAACATTTTCCACTATCATCATGAGAATAAATTTACCACTAAAATCTTGCTCCCAAAAATACATTAGATTATCATTAAATATATGTTAAGGCATAAAAATCCCACTATCCCAACAGATCTATGTATTTGTAGCCTAATGCAGAGATAATTCACAAAGAAATGACATAAAATGATACAACATGCCTCCTCAAACCAAAGTGCATGCCTACAAAGTGTGGTCAAAAAAAGAAAAATATACCCAGTAAGTAAAACATGTTCTTAGTTATATTTGGAGAACTATTTTGAAGTTCCAGAACTTTGTTTTACTTATATTAGGCTATCTACCAATATCTTTGTTAATGTAGTACAACCTGTTAGATATAAAAGTTTAATGAAAATAACTTGCTTTAATTTCTCTGACCAAGTATTTCATATGAAAAAGTTTTCAACATCTTTTGTTTTGTATTATTGTGACATGAAGAAGATATCATGAGTTGACTTCTGCATTATAATTTTTTTGGTTAATGTGTTCTCAAAGATGGAACTTTTCATGACCTCTTAATTTGGGGTGTTTTTGCCCTATTTTAAACCTTTCCACCAATAATCAAAGAATATTAGATTTATTTAACAATTATTGTAAATTCTGAATTAATGGCATCATGAGAAATAACTGTGAAAACTTCTTCTTTAATAGTTGCAGAGATATTGTCGTTCAAACACAGCCTCAAACTTCAATGTGTGAAAAACTTTGGTGAAAGTGGTTAAACAAGTAATTTTGGGGGAAAAAAATTTAAAATTTCACAGATGGTCAAGCAGACAGTGTTCTAAAAATGTAATGATTTGAGATAAAAATTCTACTGGAATTACTATTAAAGGTAGGCAGACATCTATGCTGATTACTGTTATATCTCAAGGGAAATTAGAGGCAGATCAGAACCTAAACGTGCAAAATATTTACAGCATAATGTAAAGTTACTGAGCATTCAAAGTATCTAAATTTCACCTGTTCCTATATGACTATGCTGATTTCGGTTCAGCAGTTATTGTATGCCTTATATATGACTGGCAAATGATCAACAATCTGTAATATGGTTTTTCTTCTATAGAAATTCATCAAGAAAGTCTTAAGTACATTTTTAAAAAATCAGTTTAATTGTGGTTGGCGTACCACTCAGCAGAGAAATGCACCTGTTTGCCTTCTTTATAATGGAAATGTGACTGTGCTCAGACAATAAAAAGAACCTTGTGTCTGTACCCGAGGCCTCCTTCCATAAAAAATCTCCTGCTCCGTCTTTGTATTAACAAACCTCCCCCAAACAGGATCACACTCCCAAACAAACAGCACGTGTCCTAAAATGGTCTAAAATGGACAGAGTCTGATTGTGTTTAGAGCTTTAGAGTGTCCCAAGTCGTTCTAAATTACATCACTCTCTTTTTGTAAGAGTTCATCTCTCCTGACCCCTTAAATCTATTACTCCTTTTCTACCATTCCTCTGTCCATTCATCCCACCCCCAGCCATCACCTCTCGATCAATCAGCCGACCTGACAGATGGACACCCCGTCTCCACTTTCTCTCTCTCTCTCTCTCTCTCTCTCTTTCCATACACCTTTCAAGAAGCCTACAAAGTACATTTTTACTATCAGCAGAGGATCAGGTAGACTGGGGCAAGGTTAAGGCTTTTTCAAAGACCAGATCAGGACACAAAAATGGATGACAGGCACATTAAATACTGTCCTTTATAACATTGTCAACTGTATCGTGCAACTTTGTCATTAAAGTTGACATTTACACCACTAAAAACTCCCACAATCCAACAGACAAATCCAAACACAATACCCAAACCATATTTTAAAAATACAATAATGGTATTTTGCTTTTATCTTTTAACTAGTATTAGTTCATGAGATTTATTATTTTGGGAATCTGGTGGCAAAAATATCCTTTCTATTATAGAAACCTATACTTCATACCTCTCTCCTCAGTCAAAGCTTTATCTCGTCTCTGGCCTTCAACTGTGATTTAAACGAGGCAGCAATATTTCTGTGGGCAAATTGCGAATACTTCACTGTTAGGGGAAATATGTCTATTTGCTTTCTTGTCATGAGTTAGAAGAGAAGATAGTTACCACTCTCATGTATCAGCTTAAAAAATGGAGCTAGATGGTTATTCTAGCTTACCATAAGTACTGGAAGCAGGGGGAAACAGCTAATCTAAAGTCCTAAATTGAGGTGGAGGTTTTTTAAGACTCCAGAAACTCACTATGCTGGGCCAAGACATTGAAAAAAACAGTACAGGGTTTCCCCCAGTGCTTTATAAGCCTGGCGGGCCGCCAGGCTTTCCTTGCCCCCCCGCCAGGCTATGCATCACTGGTATATTTATTTTAAATAGGTTTCTTTATGCACCAAAACAGTGATAGCAACGACGGTAAACAGAACTTTTAACAGCATCTCGCGATACAGTGGAAACCGCAATGGTGACATTTTATGGTCGATACGTGAACTTTTTCCGAAGTCGGAGGAGCACTGGAGGAGACCATGAGCCCACTCGTTCACCCCCAGGCCAAGGGGAGTTCATCCCCGGCGAGCCGACCGAGCCGCGGCTCCATGATGAGGCAGAGCCAGTGGAGTTAGCACGGATGTTAGCACGTCGTCGGAGCAGCCTTCTGCGAGCCGCGATGGTAAACATGGAACTAGCAGATTTAATCCAAAATGGTTAGCTGACCCTAAATTTAGCGGATGGCTCTATCAGACCCAGTATGTTAAAACCCAGACAGATTGATGAACTGATCCAACCTGAACCATGAACAGGTCACACAGCACAGCAGACCTGTTCAGCCTCTGAGTTCCCTGGTTTTACCCCTTGGCCATGTTTACACTTTTTTATGTTAATTTATTTTACTTTTAAATGTGACCAGCAACAGCTTGTTTTAATATTCACTAGGATTTAACTTAAGTGAAAACAACTGATATTATTTATTTTTAATTGTATTTTTTGTGTTTGTTAAAACTGTATTTTAAGATTGTGCATTTTTATAAGACTCTACATTTAAGTATTGTTAATAAATGGCTTATAATAACATATAATAGTCATAATTTCAAAATTCCTGTTAACTTTGACCTTTTTTTTTTTTTTTTTTTTACAAAAACACAGTGGGCGGCCGGTGGGCTTCTCTACCACCAGGCTTAGCAAGTTTTCTGGGGGAAACCCTGCAGTATGTCATTAATTCAGTTTTGATGAATGGATACAGTCTATAATTTTTTGGAATTTTAAAATCCTCATTGCTGATTTTGTTATCTTTGGACAGAGTGAGGTTCTCCTGATAACAGGCTCCTGGGGCCTTATATTTAATGGACATAAATAGTATCAGAGCAGTCCTCTCACCTAACTATTCAAAAGGAAGTAAGTGTATTTAAAAAACTTTGAACTATTCATTTATCTATGTGTTGCAATTCTACAAACAACAAATAAATGGTTCAGGAGTAGTTCAATATAATCTCAAATGTTTGTACAATACGACTGCTTAACCTGCTTTTATCAGCATGTAAAAATCCCCATTATGCTATTCTGATATGTCTTCTAGCAAAACTGTGAAAAAAATAGTTAGTAGCAACCCAGCTGACAGAAACAGCCACTTCTCTGCTCATCTGTTCACCCTTTGATCAGTTTCTTAATCTGTCAAAAGAGCAGAAGAGAAGACTATGGCGTCATGGTTTTGGATACATACGCTGTTCATGGGGGCAACCTGATATCCATACAGCTGCATACTCTAACACACAGAGAGAGACATGAGGAAGAGAAAGAAGAGGACAGAGCATGCAGTCAGAGAGGAGGAGGAGGAGAGAAGGTAAAAGACATGTTAGTACATGCAAGGAAAGAGGATGTGTCATTTTCAACTCATCTATGATTACATTTTAGAATGCACACTTTGCATTACAACGCTGTGCACGGCACTTCTAAGAGAGATGATTTGTGACTGCAGTATTTCCACTCTCAGATTTATCTTGTATTAAATGTCAATGTTATTGATAGTTTTTTCTTACCCAAAAAAATAAATCTGTAAAACACTGAGTGCTCAGAGCAACAAATGTCAAACTTTTACCCCTTTACTGTTGGACGTAATTGTAGGGTTTTAATTGTTGTTAGTATAGTGACTTTAAAATACTGGTCTTGATAAACACTTAAATTGTTATAAAGCTTGCATAGCTGTGGCTGTACCAGGATATACATTTATAGCAGTAGAGATCAAATTTACAAGAAAAAAAGAAACATACACACAGAAATGAATTACAGAAATACTGAAATGATCAGTGAATTGCTCCTTTTTAACTAAGACAGTCTATAATTTTAATTTATTTCTTTATTTTAATAACAGTAGAACAAATATATTTGCTACAGAGCAAGTAAATCTGACTTTGACACACTTACAAAATGAAAGATGTATGATAAGAGGCCCTTCGATTTTTTAAAACTGTGACCAAGATATGTAATAAGCACATTTCACAGTTGAAAAATAAAGTCTCTGGTGGACAAACTATGTAATGGCTTCGCTGTTTTTAAACTACCTTAAATATATCTTATCCATTTCTCTACAGACATATCTCTATGCCTATAGGATATATGCCACAACCATGATATCTGTGATAAGCCAACCTTAATCTAATATTAAACCTGCACTTTACCATTCATCAAGCTTTCAGTTATGGATAAAAACATGTAACTAACACAAGCAGTGTTGTAAAGCAAAGCAGCTGTGTCGTTTCTAAACCTGAATCACAGAAGTGCTGAGAAAGACACATTTTTTGAGAGTGTATCAAGTATAACAAGTACACAGTAGGGATAACTTTCACAGTAAAAACACAGGAGATAATACATAGTCAAAAACAGCTTCTATGAGGCAGCATGCACTTAAAACTAGATACATGAAAGGTTTGGATAACTTTCATACCTGCTTAAGTACAGATGACAATTAACTGGGACGATGATGTGTCATTTTCAAAACATCCACATGTACAGTTTGACACAACACTTGAAAACTGGTAAGATGTGTTGTGGCACTATACTTTCATGGATGTGATAAAATGGCATTTAAGAAGGAAATAACTTTACTGTAACATTTACTGTTTGCTGTTATATTGTTTACAAAAAAAGAAGGATGTTTTGGATCTTTGTATCTCAAGTTTACCCCACTGATGATCGCAGCAAGTCCATAGTCGCACATATATTATCTGTGGTTGTTTCACTGCTGATGGTACTAAGGTTAAACAGCAATTTAGTCCATAAAAGAACAGCCATCCTCTCACTCACATTCACCCTTGTCCACTGTTACCAACTTTCTTACCAACTGCGCTGACTTTTCAGCATCTCCTTTCCTTCCTTTCTTCTCATTTTTCTTCCGGAAGATCTCCTGCAGCTGTAATGAGAGAAAGGACGAGGATCTCATTGACAATTCAAAGACAGATCTGAAGCGCCATTAGAAGCTTTAAACACTCACATGTACAAACATTCACTGGGTTCACAAGGTCATTCGCTCTTTCATGCAGGTCTGTGATGTGATTCAAGTGCTTGTATTTTGGCAACATGATTCAGAGAGTGTTGGTTTTCTAATTTAACCGAGGAACTGATTTATGTTCGCAGATATTAAAGGGCAAATCGATGCTGAATCTAATATAGCAGAAAACTGCACTACAATTGCACTACAGTCAGCATCAGTTAAGTGGTTGTTGTTTTGTATTTAGTTTTGCAGCGCACTGACCCAGAAACCTATTAACTGTACACTTAATTTGGTTTATTTATTATTAATTATAAATAATAAGAGAAAATTTGTACCTTAAAATCATATAAAAGGGATCTCTAGGAACATTTTAAAAAGCCATAATCATAGTAGTGACTGCCATTATTTTAATTAAATGTTCCCTTTATCTGACTACTAATGTTGTTTGTTGGGGAAGCAGGACAATCGGCATCCATTGCCAAGCCTTCAGTGTGAGAATTCTTTTTCCATCCCACACCTGCCTGCTCCCACAGGATTATAAACCATTACTACTCCCTCCTGCTGATGTTGCCATCCCACTCCCACCAGCCTCCGCAGAGATTCTGGTCCCTTCCTGCCTGTAGCAGTGTTTCAGTTGAAAATCTGTCACTCCAGTCCCGCAGGGAAGGTAACACGTGTATCCCTCAAGAAATGCTACAGTTTGGCTGCTCAGCACTTCAATAAGCCATCTTTAGAAGACGTGGCCTCAAAATCAGCTTTTTCAAATGCTTCTAACTTGGAAAAAAAACACCTTCAGCTTTAAGCAGTGGCAATAAAAGGTTGGTTTAAACAGTATCTACTATACACACACACACACACACACACACACACACACACACACACACACACATACACACACACACACACACACACACATATATATATTAGACACAAAAATGTCAAACATCAGAGCTGCAAAGTATTAGAGCTTGTAATTCAAATTTAGACAAGAAAAAAAGCAATTTCAACATTACTAACCTTAAATGGTTATAGCCTTTAATGGCAGCCCTATTTCCAAATGTGTAATATCAAACTTTGCTACCCCTGAGACACTCGCGTATCTTTTTTCCCCAAAAAACTCACAACACAGTAATGCAATTTTGAAACAGAATAACCAGGCCTGTTCACTTTACACTGACTGTCAGTATATGTAATGTCCCGTACAACTCTCCTCTGTTGTGATAGGAGGAAAAAGTGACGAATATGAACATGTGAATTCAGATGGATTTTCTCTCGGTATCAGTGACTCACCACCATGAACTCCCTCTTGTCCACCATCTGGTTGCCGTCTGCATCAAACATATTGAAAGCAATCTTAAAGCCAGCGTGAGGCTCTGGTGAACAGAGAGGAGAACACATAGGGTGAGCATGTGCATGTGTTTGGTAAAGGCAATTTTAAATCCATAAATAGCAACCAGTAAAGTGCCATATAGAATAGATAGCAGGGAGAAGGGGTGAGAGAATAAATCTATATGGACTGAGTGCTGCAGTTAACATTTTGACTTTTCTGTAGCGCATATCCTTTTCTCAGTCATCAAACACAACCTAACATCTTTATTTTTTTAACCGCAGTAATTTTACAGCCTTTTACATGCTTGGTCTTGCTTAGCTGTAGGAAATTTTATGGTTGTAACAGAATATAAATTTATACCAGTAAAGATCAAATTTTAAATAAAATTAACAAAACATCTACATACAGTAATGAATTTCAGAAATATTGAAATGAACAATGAACTGCTTCTAACTAAGAGATGGTAGTCCATATTCGTTATCCAAAGTAAGTCTTCTAAATTTTAATATCCTTATTTTAACAATAGTAGAACAAATACATTTGCTACACACTGACTTTTGCCATTCATTCAGCCTGAGAAAGGCCAAGCAAGACAGCACATAAATAAAATTAGTATTATTCATTATTTAAACTAATTTCAGTTTTTGAAACTGGTCATATATTTCCTTAGAAAAAATGAGGTGATTATTTTTCTGTGAGTTGCCCTTTAGAATTTTAAACAAATCTTAATTACACTGAATAAACCCCTGCCAGTTGCCTGATTAATGATATCATGGTAAATGGCTGAATTCATATTTAATGTGGACATGTACTGAGCAACATTTGATGCAAAACTCTTTCTTTCTTAAAGAGGAAATAAGTGGGACATTTGCATTTTGATATGATCTGATTTAAAGTGAAGACAAGCAGACATAGTAGCATTTAAAGGAGAAATTGGAAAATATTCAGGGCAGTGAATTGCTAGCAGGTAACAAGCCTCTCATTCACGTCTACATTTAAGTATTGAAAGGTTAAAAATAGATATTTTCTTTTTCTTCAATCTTACCCCAAGGGGAAGAGGAAAATCACCAAAATTGTAATCTTGAGTAGTAGTAGCTAACATTGTTCTCCGAAAATAAGAACAGAGGATATAATACAAAAAATGAATATGTGGTCAATTAAAAGGAGGAAGACTAAATTGACTCACTTGTCAGGATGCAGAGCAGGAACAAGTACTCTGTGTATGAAATGATGCCTAGTAATGAGATCAAGACAGAGAGAGTTAAAGAAAAGGTCACATTTAAGAGACACACACACACACAAACACACACACACACAGTGTTTACAGATGTTCAAAGACTATGGGCCTCTTGAGTCTCACACACAGACACACACACACTAACACACATAATCCTTCCTTTCATGAAGATAGAATCTTAAAATGTGTCTTCTCGAAGCCGAGCTGCCAACAGCCATTTGGCCACACACCGCTTCTTTTTCTACACCCAAAGTGTCCAGAGTGAAGACACCAGCTGAGTGTGTGTGTCCGTGTGTATGGGTCTGTGTTTGGATAAGCAAGTGAAAAATGTTTTAGGAGGTGATCCTTTCTTGCCTCGGGCACATTTAGGAATCTTTGTAGCTCCATCTCAGCTCTCCCTGCCTCTTTTTTCGCTTTCTGTCTGATCGCTCAGATAGTTCGGGGTGACTTGCTTGAGTGTTACGGGAGACTGCCTTCCCATTTGTGTCTATGCACGCATGAGTGTGTGTGAAGGTGAACATGACACCAGTTAGAGCCAGTGTGAGCCTTGTGTTTTGCTGATGCTTGGCTGCTTTGTATAGAGGAGCTGGTTTGGAACTGAATTCTATTTTCCCCATGTAGCCTGAGCTTTGCAATGACCACAATATACACACTGAATACACTCAGGTTTCTACAATACAGTCTGCATGTTTACACTGCCTTACTTTCAGTGATATGCTAGAGAATTAAAATGTGGGGTTAATGTTTATCTGATGGTGGTAATCATCACAAGAGTTACACTGTTGACTTATAATTAGTGACTTTTTTTTAACACTCTTTCTAATTTAAAGGAATTTTACACCATTATATTATTTGCATGTGCATTTTTTAAGCATTTTATTATTTTTTGCATTATCCAGTATATCCTCATTTACATCAGATGTCCTACACACGTTTTCAATGATGGTTTTAATTTTAAACATGAAGCCTCTGAGAGATGGAGCAATGATTTATGACCAGAAGTCACTAAAAGTCACACCTCTCTGAACCCCAAGCAGTTTTTAGGTGTTTTTTGTTCCTGTCAAATTTATTCTCACTGTGGGCTCATTTGTCAGTGCAACATAAAGCCCTGCACCTCTATGGAAACAGCACAACCAAGGCTAGAAGTTAAGAGAACTCAAAAACATCTTTTGTGCAGTACAACAAAGTTGTGTCACTACAAGAATCATAACAAATAATTACACAGAGAATATATCACTTGTTAATCTGCATAACTACCTTTAGCATAGTTGCATAAAAAACAGCAACACTGTGATGCTGCTATTACCAAGATATTGGACTTTTCTGGTCATAAATAATACATTTATCAAAGGTGACAGGATAAAATATGAGCTACATTCATACAGCTGACAAGTCTGACAGCTGACAACATGGATTTACATTCATTTGGAGCTGTAAATGTCTGTCCTGTAAATGCCCAGCGTTGTATGGCATACTAATAATCACCTCAACGTAAACTCATCACTGTGCAGAATACATCCAGTGTTTCTAAAGCAAGTTAATAAAACTATTGTGCAAAGTTACTGTGTAAATCACTGACAGGACAACCAGTACTGGCATATTGTACAACCCACCACACAAACAGAGAACAGTGTTCAGGCAACGCTATGCATTCCTTTGTCTGACACACAGCTCTGTCATTCTCAGAAATCCGAAGCCTTTCCAAAGATTTTAACTGTCCTTGCTCATCATGGCATGAAGAGGAGAGTATGTTCTGACACCAGCACACACACACACGAGGGATGGCATTGCAAGAAGCTAAATTACACATATATGAATGCACAAACAAATGATTTAGAGGTAATAAAAACAAATGAGAAAACATAGAGGTTATATTAATGTGTGTGTATATGTGTGGTCTTGGCAATGCTCCAACAGCAACATCAATAGGTATGCACGGTATAGTGCAAGTGCAGTAAGTATAAATAAAGTGCCATGTCTTCCTCTTATTAGGACAGGTTTAAAAACTTTCTCTCTTTCCTCTTTTTTCTTTTTCATTTCTCTCTCTACTCTCCCTTTTCGACTTTTATATTCAGACTTCTAAACTCCATTCATTTCTTACATTTCTCTACATCTCTGTACACTCCCTCACTCACTATGTCTTTTTCTTATATTTCCATTTTTCGCTGTACTGGTGAAAAAAAGTCATCCTCTTGGATACTTCTCCCTACAGACTGAATCAAACACAGACACATAAGTTACAAGATGACAAACATACTTCTCTTATTATGGTAGAGGAAGAGAGGAGATGTATCACACACGGTGAGTTATATTTAGCATCTTGCAGTTTGTGTATGTGTGTGTGTGTGCGTGTGTGTGCATGGGTAATTATCACTATAGGGACTGAGTCCCAGACTGTGTGATTCCTCTGTTACATACTCCTAAAGCAAATGCTTAATTAGCTCCTCTTTCTCTCTTTGTAGCTGTATAATTTGTGCTGTTTCCAAAGAGGAGAGGAGAGGAGAGGAGAGGAGAGGAGAGGAGAGGAGAGGAGAGGAGAGGAGAGGAGAGGAGAGGAGAGGAGAGGAGAGGAGGTTTATTATTTGTCAGCAGGTTGTTTGGCTGTAAGCAGGAACAGCATGGCACCAACCTCGGATTAGAGACACCTACAGTGACACGCAAACTCACGAATACTATTTTATCATACAATAAAATGTAAGCTCTGGTAATCACAAGCACAGAACTGAAAAGCTGCAAGAAACTTGTAAAACTTCTAAAACTTTAATAAACTTAAAACATAGATGCATATATCCTCATATTAATGAATAATGAAATTATATACAGACAAAAAAAGGAAAAACTAACAGAAAATGTCTTAGTAAGGTGATGGCCCATCACATGCTGCCGGAACAGTCTCTGAGGGTCTATTACTAGAGGGATGAACATCATCATTCCGAAAGAATTCCTAATTAGTTTTTTTTAAAATTACGGTAGCAGAGAGCACTGTCTATCAGGCTGGTTCAAAATCTCTGTTAGCTGTTTAACTGGATTTGGATCTGGTGACTGCAAAAAAACTGCTTCATCATAGAATTAAGGTGATATCACTCAGAACAACTTTGTAATAAATCCAGTGACCCTTCTCTCTAAGGGGACAAGTTGACCCAAACCATGCCAGCAAAAAGCCTCCTAAAGCATAAATGTGAGGGCCAAGAGTTCAGGCTTTCCTTTAATTTGTCACTCGTCTGTGTGCGTGTGTGTGTGTGTCTATATATATATATATATAGACACACACACACACACACACACACACATATATTCATCATATTTATGATACTAAATAAACTGTATTAGGCAAAAGCTGTGTGTGTGTGCATGTGTGTGAGCTGTCTGACCTCGTTCTCTGAGGTTGCGGAACAGTTTGGAGGATCCCCTCCATACCGGGGGAGTGTCTGTCAAGATCTTCTCCAGCTCCTGATGCACATGCACAGGCACACAATAAAAATCAAGATACACTGTCAAAACATAGACATTTACCGTCAAACTTCAACTTTTACATAGACATAGACAGAGAGCAAGCAGGAGGGGGCGGGAAAGCCATGGAAATTAGACAAAGGCTGTCTATAGGAAATCCGTCTGGACAGGTCATCTTATTCAGGTATTGTAATTTTTAAAAAGCGTTGTTACACATTTAAATAAGGAGAATCTGTGAAGTTGAAATTGTCTCCATATTTTCAGCTAGTTTGAGAAATGCGGAAACAAGTATTTTGAAAATGTGCATTGCTTCCAGCAGTGTGCTTTTTCCAGCAAAAGTATCCTGTGATGTTTTGACCACTTGTGATGCTATAGAGCAATGTTTGACTGGGTTTTATACATTCTACTAATACAGTATAAGCACTTTCAACCAACTGCAGAGGGTGGTAATACAAATGCGTATCATGTGCAAATTATGCTTTTCAACTGATAAACAGTTGGGGGAGGTAAAACATTGGGAAGGCAGAGAAGAGCAAGGCAGCTTGTGGATCTAAACATGGATGTAAAGAAAGCATGTTTCAAAATATTTTTTAAATAATCACTTTGCAGATGTTTTCAGAAAAAAGAAATGCATTAAAAATGTTTTCAATGCCAAAAGGGTACACATAGTGACTTAGGTGGAAAACTGTAAAACTGAATGTAAACTTAACCGCGTTAACATTAAAACTCCACAGTTTTTGTATTAAGATTTCAACGTGGTAAGCAGGGACACAGTGATATATTGTATTTCAACTGTTAATGGCAATACTTTCAAATATCATGAGCAAATCTGACCATTGTCAGGCCACTGACAACAACAAAACGACAGTATGACTGAAGAAAAGCACCGGATTTGTGCTGGATGTATGGATCAGGGCCTGCATATTTATATATATATTTGTTCTATACACTTGAACATTGCAAACAATGAAGTTTAATTTATTTTAAATCAACATGATAATGCAAAAAAGTGTTCAAAAAGTAAAGGGGTCAAGACACTTCCTCAAGCCTCCATACATCACACTGTAAACACCTGGACTGATCAATGCATAATGCTACAGCAATTTTGACGTAAATAAGTGGCCAGTAAACTCTGGACAGATGTACGGAAGCCCTAAACAGATGTCCTCTACTTGACATATTATTTTAAAATCAGTCAATATCTTAAACTTGGTAATAGTATTTTCATCACACTCATTTCAAGTTTTGTCCACTAATGCAATAAAGATTACAGGCCTGGCACAGCGTCCAGTGTGGATAGAAATTATCCCACTACTTCTGTATATCTATAATGATCTGCAATACACGCACATTGCATAACCTTCACATTTTCATAAAGAAACGCCTCAACAATACTAGAAAAACAGGATTTAAGCTTTGCAGTGTATACAAAACCTGCAACAAATGTAACATGCAACAGATGTCGGACTGCAACACACGGCTGCAGCAGAAAGAAGGATTTAGAGTGTGTCTCCCACCTGTTTGGTCAGGGACCTCCAGGGCCTCTTGTCTGCCAGGCAACGAGACAAAAGAGGAGAGAAGAAGGGAAAGAGGAGAAGACAGTTTGGGTGGGCTCGGTCAGATAGCATCTGTATGATCTAGAAATGGGTCTTAATGTGCCGGGTACAGTCAAAACACACACACACACACACACACACACACACACACACACACACACTCACACACACAGAGACACACTCACTGTATATACACTG
Source organism: Dascyllus trimaculatus (assembly GCA_024666655.1). Classification (NCBI taxonomy): domain Eukaryota; kingdom Metazoa; phylum Chordata; class Actinopteri; family Pomacentridae; genus Dascyllus; species Dascyllus trimaculatus. The sequence goes on from JAMOIN010000213.1 coordinate 65,557, forward strand.
TCATCATCACAGGCCCATTTGTACCGTCTAAAGTGCCCCGTGCTTGTCTTTGTAGTATGTGGAATGTCCCCGTAAAAGCACATACTACTTTTGTTCTGTTTAATACAACAAAGTTCATCTAATTCAACTTCAAAGGGGGCATTAGAGGATGTCGGCTGCCAAGAGGGTATGTGCGCCTGTATCATATGTCAGAGAGCCAAGGCTAGATGTAAACACGTACATACAGGTGCACAGTTTGCACGACATTTAATTATATTCCCACTGAAGAAAGGAATCGTTTTATTTTTTGTTTGTTTATGACAATGAAAATTTAAGATGAACAAAGGAACAAATAAGGCAGGTTGTCCAGTTTAGATATTTACTGGGTAAGAGAAAGTGCACATGAGAACAAATGGAATGTGTGTGTGTGTGTGTGTGTGTGTGTATGTATGTCTGACTAACATTAACCTCAGACTAAACAATAGCTGCAAAGCCATCTGCTTTGAGGCTGGCTGGCCAGTACTAATCTGTGACGACTGGCAGCAGGCTGACAGAAACTGCAAAGATGTGTTTAAACCCAGAATTTTAAGGTGTTTAAAGACATGGCAAAAAAATCTTATACCTGGCAATGATGCCCATACTAAGAAATCAAATGCAGATCAGAGGTGAAGACTAACAAACTTTAAGCACATCAAATTCAGTTTGTTATCAAACTAATTTCTAATCCGAATATAGAAACTAAATGCACAAAATTCTAATGTTGGAATCAACTGATCAGGAAAAACGATATTGTAAGATTTTAAAAGAGCAATATGAGGTTTATACTGTCAGTTTAGAGATATATGTACAAGAATAAGTATGGAGCAGGTGACTAGAATCAATAGTTTGCTGAGGGAAAGAGAAAATTAAAGCATGATATAAAACATTTTAGAGTCAGAAGCAAATATATTCCAATCTATGGCGTACAATTCAGTTAAAAACTACATATCAATGAAGGTGGAAATGACACAAACGTTTACATACTTAGATATAACTGAAAATGGCAGAGATTTGGACTTAAAGAATTTTTCAAATCAAAGAAAGAAACCAATATGTTCTATACACAGTATAAAAGCTTCAACAACAACGTACTCTTGGCAGGTAGGTCTCATATATGGATACATCATGGTATCCCTTTTTTCCCTGACTAAGACACAGAGTTTTGAGCCCAAATGCAAAAGCTAGTTTCTATGATTGATACATACTTCTTGGTTCACTCATGGTAACAGACTCGATGAAATTCTGCGGGGTCATGTACAGCTGTCCTTCATACTCCACAGAGCTGAACATACGGAAGCGATGCTCATGGGAAGACATGTACACGTCTCCATCCTCAAAATCAAACGGACGTCCCTGCAGAAACAAAGCCAAAATATTAAACAAAATATACTGTTACTTAGTGGTGATTCGATATCTGGTTGAGCAGGCTATCAGCCAGGCTGTGAGCAAGAGTCAAACCAAATTGATGGCATCCCAAATATTACAATTACAATTACCACACTGCTGATATTAGGAGGATATTATTTAGTGATGCCAAATAACTTATAGTGACTTATAGCTCAGAGCTGAGCTATAAAACAAAAGTATTTTTTATTATTTAACCATCAAATTTAACATTTGGAGCAGAAAACCCATACCGCACATGCAGTGACAGACAATTAATTTGCCATAGTGCTCATAGTTTTAATGCGACTTCCACAGATGTGAAGGCTATTTGTGTGCACAGAGCTCTACATCTTTCATACAGGCAGCAGAATATAAACTGTATGTGACTCCTCACTGCTTTTGAACCTCTATAATGAGGAAATCCATCTATTCTTGGCATCAACTCTCTCCATTTAGCTCTCTGAGATTATAAATAGAGTCGGCACCTCTGGCGCAGTGCAATAACAGGAGAGCAGGGGCATACATGAACACACATACACACACGCACACGCACACACACACACACACACACACACACACACACACACACACACACACACACACACACACACACACTTTGTCACAACTTTCTACTTGATTAGCATCTCTCTCTCTCTCTCTCTCTCTGTAAGAAGCCAGGGCTTCAACTTGATTAGTTGCAGTGGAGAGAGTAGAAGAGCTGCTATGCCAAAAGACTGTGCTGCATAAAGTTGTGTAATTAGCAGAGAGGTTTCCAAATTTAAAACTGTTTGGCTGCAGGCCCCAGCACACAGAAGTTCCTGCTCAGCTCAGCTAACATGCTAATGAGAATACAGATTCATTCATAAAGCTTTGATGCCGCCTTCACCAAGGGGGCTTTTGAAGGCATGAATAGGAGATGAGTGCCTGGCTTCATGGGAATGCACTGTAATCAAGTGTAAGAGCTCAGACACCCGTGGCTTTGACTCTCACTAATGAATGAAGTTTGTAAAGTTCTGCAAAGGCAGTTCGGGTCACATGCCATTCTGCACGACATGATGTAAAAAGTAAGATAAGCTTTTTTTTTTTTTAATAATAAAAGGCAGTGATTAGAATGTACATTCAGTGTAGTTCACTGTGTTCTTGTGTAGCTGCCTTTTCTGGTTTTCTTGACTGCAGAGCAGATGCTCCAGGTGTTTTCCCCTTAGGCAACCTAGTATTTTCCCTTCACAGCTGCAGCTCTCCTGGGTTTTTTCTCAAACTGTCTTTAAAATCTCCTGTGTTCCTTCCTGACATCAAGTTTTAGTATCTCAGTTCAGTTAAATTACAGTACCATCCAGCCAGCTAACGTCCAAGCAGACATAAACCAGTTCCTAAATCTAAGGTGTCAGAAATTGCTGACACTGTTTGTCGGCATATTGTCTTGATCCTACACTTCCACCAAGGAAGCAGCAGTTTTCTCTGTTGCTTTAACTGGCTTCTTGAAGGGGAAATCCACCATTTTTAAAGATCATAATCTGTTAACAGGTGTTGGGGAGTACTACTCCTCATATGTATAAAAATATGGTCTGCCCTTTTGTGGCTACAGACAGAGCTGCACACAAAAACTGCCTGAAAAGATGTCACTAGAGACACAATTAGCTAAGTCTCATTCTGTCCACCTCATGCTTCTGGGCCCCTTGAAGTCTGTTCCTTAAAGCCAGATGTTCTTGTGAGCGAGTATCCCAAATTCAGATCCCTGGAGCCTGAGCTGACCCACTGCTTTTTCATGGCTCTACAGTTTTGTTGTTACCAAAATGTTGTTTTTAGAGAATGTTTCTTTACAGCTTCTCTGCTTGTAAACTGGCTATTCCTTCTTCATCCCAGTGTCCAAACAGGCAACTCTGCCTTGCTGAAAAGATATAACTTCACATTTGTCACTTGCATATACTTCACTCTTTTTAGATTGGTTTACAACCCCTGAATGAGCCACTCAGTCCACTCCAAAATGTCTGTCATTTTAATATACCAGAGACAGATTCAATCAGTGCTGTATATTTCTGGAGCCAAACAGTTACAGAATATTTGACATAACTGCAACGTCTCTGTTCCAGCAGTACAATTAATTTGCTTGGCCATTTAAATTAGCAGCACAAAGCTCCATATAATGAGTGCAAAGCCGGATCTTAATACAATCCAAAGCAAAAACTTTATCAGATGCCTTTACCAGTGTTACATCACATGAGCTTCCAAATAGCTTTTTTAAAAAAATATTTTTTGATTTTGTATGCAGATGCACTACCTTTTAAAGTCACCTCAGTCATTATGGAATGATTATGGAATGATTCTAGATAGGGTTATTTAAGCCATCTGGTGAAAGTTCTGGTATTTTTTTCATATCAGAATACCACAGATTCACAGAATATTGCAATGTCAGTTTTCTCCAATACTGTGCAGTTCTAGTGAACATACATTTTAAGCACAAAACTGTATCAGGGTGGTTAATAACTGAGACAGCTGTTGTTGCTTTGAAGTTAGAAGTCTTTATGTCATCATATGATGTTTTATGTGTAACTCTATTTACCCATGTGAATGTGCTCTGAATATGATGATTCAAAGAAAACCAACTCCTATAAAGGATCATTCTGCATAATAATGCATAATTTTAATTTTTAGTAATTTCAGTATATTCTGCTGCTTTGTGAAATACATTTTACAGGACTATAATAGCCACTAAAAAGATGCAACAGATTGAAGTAGTTCTTCTTACACTGGGTACTGGTTCATTAACTAAACCCAAGTAACTAAACCCTTTTTTTGTTACCATGCCACGCGTAAGTAAGTATCTACTTGAGTATTTAAGTATGTCTGCTCTTTTAAATAAACTATTTTCTTAAAATATCTACAGTTGTGTGCGAAAGTCAGGGCACCCCTTTAAAAACAGCATATTTTATATATTAAAAAATTAATATCCATATTTATAGTCTTTCTGGGATATGGGAAAAAAAGACAATATTATCAGGAAACATTAATGCATAGTTACATTTTATTTTATAACTTGAACAAAATTACAAAAATAAAAAACATCATTTTGGCCTGTGCAAAAGTCGGGGCACCCTGAGAGTTTCAATGTGTCAGATTCTTTTAACAAATTCAGACCTTTACCAGCTCATTAGTCCTGAAGCATGTGTCAACAATTGTCATTAGGGAGCGCCAGCTGTTGTGTATTTCAGGGTTTCTTAAATATGGCGACTCCACAAACCTGTGCAAACAACAGCAATCATGGGTTCCTCTAAGAAGCTAAGTAAGACAGAAAAAATGAAAGTTATTGATGCCCACAATGCCGGGGAGGGCTACAAGAAGATAGCAAAACGTTTTCAGCTTGCAGTTTCCACAGTGTGAGGTATAATTAAGAGATGGCAGGTGAGGGGAACTGTGGAGGTCAAGATGAGATCTGGAAGACCAAGGAAGCTCTCGGACAGAACAGCTCATAGGCTGGTCAGAAAGGTAAATCAAAACCCACATTTGACGTCAAAAGACCTGCAGGAAGATTTAGCAGACTCAGGAGTGGTAGTGCACCCGTCCACTGTGCGGCGATACTTGCACAAACAAGACCTTCATGGAAGAGTCTGCAGAAGAAAACCTTACCTCCGTCCTCATCATAAAATACAACGTCAAAAATATGCAACAGAACATGTACAGAAGCCTGATGACTTTTGGAAACAAGTGCTGTGGACTGATGAAGTTAAAATAGAACTCTTTGGCCACAATAAGCAAAGGTATGTTTGGAGAAAAAAAGGAGCAGCATTTCATGAAAAGAACACCTTGCCAACTGTTAAATATGGGGGTGGATCCATCATGCTTTGGGGTTGTGTTGCAGCCAGTGGGACAGGAAGCATTGCTCGGGTGGAGGGAAGAATGGATTCCATTAAATACCAGCAAATTCTGGAGGCAAATATCACAGCATCTGTAAAAAAGCTGAAGCTGAAAAGAGGATGGCTTCTACAACAGGATAATGATCCAAAACATACTTCAAAATCCACCATGGACTACCTCAAGAAACGCAAGCTGAAGGTTTTGGAATGGCCTTCACAGTATCCAGACTTAAACATAATTGAAAATCTGTGGGTAGATCTTAAAAGAGCTGGGCATGCAAGACGACCCAAGAATATTGCAGAACTGGAAGCCTTTTGCAAGGAAAAATGGGGGAAAATCCCAAATGATAGAATCCAGAAACTTGTCGTTGGCTATAAAAAGCGTTTAGAAGCTGTGATATCTGCCAGAGGGGGTCTTACTAAGTACTGAAGGTACTGACGCTGTAGGGTGCCCCGACTTTTGCACAGGCCAAAATGATGTTTTTTGTTTTTGTAATTTTGTTCAAGTTATAAAATAAAATGTAACTATGCATTAATGTTTCCTGATAATATTGTCTTTTTTTCCCATATCCCAGAGAGACTATAAATATGGATATTAATTTTTTAATATATAAAATATGCTGTTTTTAAAGGGGTGCCCTGACTTTCGCACACAACTGTAGATATAATATGTGCACAAGAAGTCTACTTAAGTGAACAAATTTAGAGGGTAATTAAATTATACCAGACTTCATCTGTGTTATTATCAAACTGAATGGGAGGGCTGCCAGGGGGGAATCTAACCTCACAAGTTACTTTGAGCAGTGCCAACTTGTTTTTTATGTATACAATTAACTATATTCTCAATTTTTCATGCTGCTCTGGCTTTAACTTCAATATAAATGTTAGAAAACACATATAAAACAATATTTTCTTTTTTTTTAAACAGCTCCAATAAATTTACAATTCAAGGGTTTAGGACAAAAGTTACAACTCTACTTTGTTATCACTGATATTCAAATTCATGACATAAAAATAATGTCTAATTGGCTGAGGTGTTTAGCCGACAGCTGACCAAAATTCAACCTTGCTAGAGCTACAGCAAGCTAATATAGCAAAACATCAGCTTTACATAAAGTCAGCCAGTTGGCCATTTAGACAGATAATGACAGAATTTTTACGCTTGTGAGCTATGATGTTACTATATTGGATTACAGGGCCATAGTTTATTAGAAATCAAACATTACCAGTGCAAGAGTTCTGAAAAATCATAGGCATCTGTGGAGGGCTTCTAAGCCAATTTCAAGGGAGATGTCTTTACTCAAAAGCTGTCTTTCTGTTTTTGTTGTTGTTGGTTGTCTCACTGGTTGAAAATCACTAGGTGAGAGGGTACTTTGAAAAGTTCTAAGCCTCACCACAAAAAATCGCAGCAGAAAGATTCACAGGAGAAAGTTCTTGCAACTTGGTTCAATATAGTCTCCTTGAACTTGAATACACTTGGTTCACCAATGTTGCTCTGTTGTTGGCTGCACAAATGAGCACATAAGTCTGTTTTTACCTCCTTCTTCACCTGAGGTTTTGATGGCCCAGTGGATTAATTTTATTTTCGATGGAAATCTACCCACAACAACTCCTAAAATGTTGGATGTGTGTGCTCACCACTTCACTGCGGACTGTTTTCTCAACAAGGGCCAGTGCAAAGCAGGATTCGCTCTGAATCTGAAGATAAAGCATGGATCGGTACCAACTGTCCATGACCCAACTACAAACGTGGGAGCTGTGATTTTTACCATTTTATGTTGCTTTACTGTATAGGCATGCCTAGCATGGTAGCCTGTTGAATGTGGTTTTAGCATGGCAGCTAATGTAAGTTACTGTTGGTAGCATGGTTAGCTATTCAGAAACGTCCTGCTGCAGCCACAGAGTTTGAATTTCTTCAGGAGCCTTTCCTTCTGGGTCAGACTTTGGATCAAATAGGTATGTCTGAATCACAGCACTTCTACGAGCCATAGCTACGCACTCTGTGTAAACATTTGCGCATGGAACGGGACAACCTCTTCCAGAGAGGGGCGTGAAGGAGGCATGGACAGGCACAGCTCATTATCACAGACACAGAAACAGGTATTCTCAGTCCAGCTCACAAGAGGGAGATACAGGCTGGCTGTAGTCCAGTAACAAACTGGGTTTTTAGGCAACAAACTTCAAATTGACTGTTCTGGGACCTCTGAGACCTATGTGAACTTGCTGAGAAGGAGCATAATATGGGACCTTTAAAGTCTATCCTCTGCACACTGTACTGCTGCAACTGCCTACAGTTGTTGTTATTAGTATTTAATTTGTCTATCTCAGTTATTTGACTATAAAATTGTTATTTATCCAAGATGCTGCTGGGCCCAGACAACAAGTTTTGTTCCTTCATGTTTTTGGCATGTTTGAATGACAGTAAACTGAGGTGAATTGAACTGAACATGGCTCTCACGTTACCAGTAAAAAAAATGTTGCATGTTGTATATTCTGTTAAAGCCCCAGAGACCTACTTTGTACAATGTCAGAATATTCAATTCAGCTCGATACATTTCAATTTTATTTAAATAGCACCAATTCACAACATTTGTCATCTCATAGCACTTCACGTGGTGAGGTGAAGACCCTAAAAATTGTAAACAGATAATCCAACAATCCAAAGATCCCTTTTGATACTCTATGAGCAAGCAACTGGTGATGGTGGGAAGGAACCCAAAACAAACAAAAAAAAATCCAACAGAACCAGGCTCTGGGAAGGTGGTCATCTGCTTTGACCAGCTGGGGTGAGAGTGGGTAGAAGAGGGGTGGGGGTTTAAACTCTGAACTGTCAGGGATTTGGTCTCTAATATATTTCTCATAATTCGCCCATATTCCTTTCACTCAAACCACTTCTGCTGGTTTTCACAGACCAGTAAAGTGATCTCAGTACTATTTTAGAAACAGTAAGGTCACTGCAATCCAAGAAATATCTGAATTGAAATGACAAATGACTATATCTCATGGCTTGTTACCACACATCTGCACACATCGGCTCGGTGACTGTCACATCTTAAAGCTTGTCATTTCAGCACCAGCGCGAGCGGAGAGCGCCATTGCTGCTGCTGCTGTGTGCGCGCGCACACAGTCCCGCAGCCAAACAGTGAGCGAAATGTTTCCACTGGGCGTGATGGGAGAAAAACACGAAAACTTGCACAGCACCATGGTTACAGTGCAAAGGCAGGGCCCAACTAAACAGGCCTGTGTGGGTCTAATTTTAAGCCCAGGAAATGTGAAAGCCCTCCCCGCTTTCTCCCTCCACACCGAGGCCCCCTTTCTATCAACAGTGACACATTCTCGGTCAACAAACCACCACCTCGCTACTCGTCGCTAACAGCTACAGCCAGTTTTAGCTTCCTACCTTCTCCTTGGCTTTAACCGTGGGGATGGACGGCAGCAGACCGTTGATGCAGTGCCTTCTCATCCCTTTCCTCCCTCTGTCGCTCCACATATCGTTGTAGAAGTATAGAGCCACGGCGCCTCCGGTCGCGACGCACATCCCGACCGCCAGACACCTCCGACTCCGGCCTCCGGTAGCCGACTGACCGCCGAGCAGCTCGCTCCTCGCCGTCGTCCAGAGGTTCAGCCTGCCCGCCGCCGCTGCCACTTTGCGGAAAGCGGCCATTGCTGCCGTTGGTGCTGCTACTGCTGCTCTGGTTGGAAGTTTGCGGGCAGCTCAAAACTATCGCGTTTCCCCCGGTTTCATCGCGAGATGTGCAGCGAGTCGATGGTGAGAGGCTGAGAGCTCCAGCGTCAGAGTTCCAGAGTCAGAGAGCAGAGATTTGATGCTTCACTGGCTGAAAGTGAGTCATTAATTCTGACCACGGTCAATTATAAACACACAGTGCTCAGTGTAGTCGAATATAAACCTGTATGAACTCAAGTGACCTCTCAGTTTGTTTGGATTAAAAAGAATAAACAGAATTAAACAAGTGTACTGTTAGGATTAAACGTCTCAACGCCCAATTTATTAAGATCAAATAGATGTTCACGTGAAAAAATGCATCTAAAAGTGTAAGTAAGTGGATTTGTATCACTGTAGACTATTTATTACTGGGGCTCCTGATGGTGCCGAGGTCCAGAGATCAGGAATTTGTAAATGTGTGACAGGGCAGTCTGACAACCTAATTTTATTCCTTGGCTTTTAACCCAGATGCTTGTTTTTACTTGTGTTGTTTTGCCTGCACTCTAAAAAGTAAATCAAGGTACCTATACCCACCACTTAATTAAATGCATTGCTGCAAGATATACAATCTGATTTATTGATTTAGATAAAGTATTGAGGTCACAAACATTGTTTTTGATGGGTCAGGTTGACAAAATAATGTTTAGTAATTGCATCAGCTTAATACTGTGTGTAATTGAAAATCAAATGTCTGCATCTTTGACTCAAATCTAAACTCAAGTAACTCAATGAAACTGGCTTGATAACTTATTTTTTTCTTTCTTCAGTTAGTAGCAGTAAATTTTTAAAAATGCATTTGATTAAATGAAAAGCTAATTCCCATAACTAGACATAGTTTGTTGGCTGAACATTGTCATAATTTAAAAAACACTGATGCCAACTTTTACTTTTTTGTGTCCAAAAGTTATTTTTACAGGGTATGGTGAGGAAAAAATAAATCATGTATATTTTGTCCACCCTTACTTCAAGAAAATTGCTTTCCGAAAGTGTAAGTTTCATTTTGTTGTAGCCCAAACATTATTTTTTGATGCAAGCATTGTTTAAGTTGTCTTTTACTGTTGTTTTTCTAATTGTAACCCACTTTGGCTTATTGATTCCAAATGTGCGTATAAGTAAAATGACTTAATCAAATAAAAAAAATGAGCGGCTATTTATTTATTTTATTGAGCCTACTAATGCTAAGAAAGACTGTGATAGATCATCAAGTATGGCGTTCAAAATCATACCTATCTAAGATGAGCTGTATGTAGCCTGTCCATAATACAAATGTCAGAGTTGTGGTTGGGTTGTATAGTTATTGTATTATTAAAGTATTAGCAACATTTTCATGTTTTGTTGATGAAAGTGAATCTAATCTATTTTTAAGAGGCTACTGCACATCATATTTTATTGATGCACAGTATAATAATAATGCATTGGTTTTATATAGCACTTTTCTACACACTCAAAGACGCTATACATTGCATTATTCACTCACTCCATACTAGATGGTGGTAAGCTACGTATGTAGCCACAGCTGCCCTGGGGTAGACTGACGAAGGCGAGGCTGCCAGTCTGCACCATCGGCCCCTCCGACCACCACCACCAACCACTCACTCTCTCACTGCATTCACCCAGGCTTCCTGGTGTTCCCTCATGGTCTCCCATCCAGGGCCAACCTCGCTTAGCTTCCGAGATCTGATGGGATTGGGTGGTGTGGCCATACTAGTGAGGCAGTCAGCTGAATTTAATGGTACAAAAAGTACATCTGTTTCCTAAAATGTGGTAAATTAGAAGTATAAATTACCACAACATAGCAACAGTGAAGTAAGGAACTAAACTGTAGATCATATCAAGTTCATTCAGCTTAGAAATATAAGTTCCCCTGCTAACCTTAAACTGCGAGATAACTGCACCTCGGTTGATTAGTTAGTTCAAAGTCATCCTCTGAGTTATAAAAGTGTAAAATTAGCTGAGATAAATTAGATGAAAAAACAAGTTCAATAAACGTAAGGGATTAAGTTGAATCAACTTCTCACACAGACAATGGGTGCAGAGAGACTTACTTTACTTTTACATTTTCTAAGTTTAGAGACTTTCTTCTTTATTTAATATTGAGAACTTACAGCCTCAGTTGTTGAAGCCATTTTTGATCTGAGTCAGTACAAAGATAATATGTGAAGCCGCTCCTGATTAATGTGGGATAAATTATAAATCTGCAGGTGTAGGGACTTAATTCAGTACCAACGTTTGCTGTTGGTAAAATTGCTTTGATTATTATGAAAAGAAACAACCAGAGCTTAATTCAACATGTATTAAAAACCCACTGTAGGTTTCCACCATGTCTGTTTACTAAAACTATATATAAAAAGACAAGAGTCTCTGAGGAGTTTTATCTCTCTAACAGACTCTAACTCTCTGGGAATCCTAATATGCTAGTTTTGTTTCTGACAACTTTAATTTAATGAGTTGAGTGAAGCCTCAGCTATTTATTCATTCAACTCAGTATTTTAAATCTCTCAAAGAACTCATGTTTATATTCGAAAATCAAAATTAGACATTTTAAGTTCAGTTAACACAAAAAAAACTAAACTTGTATATTTATATTAAGTAAACTAGCAAAGATAAGTTGATTTAACTAAATTCCTTTGTGATGTTTTTTAGTGTATTTGAAGTACTTTGTGAGAAACTGTAAATCAGTGAAGCCACATCTGTTAGTATTACTCCAAGTATCTTACACCAGGTGAATATCCCTACATCCTGTGATTAGCATTAAATACATCTCAGTTTACATGGGGGAAATTTGAAATGATCAATGATTTTCAACATTTGTCAGTCTTCACTTTTCACTGAGGGTCAGTCCGGTATCAAATTTTCCCACTGGTAAGCGCAGCATCAAAGGAGCCAACGGAGAGCAGATATCAAACAAATATCAAAGATGAACTCATCATTTAAGTCTTTACATGTAGGACTAATGCTAACCTGATGGGGCTTTTCTGACGACTTTGATGCTGAGAGAATAAAGGGAAGAAGTCTAATAGATGGGCCTGTCACCTGTGCACACATGAAGCACCGCAGATCACTCTACCGTTTAGTTGAAAACACATCAAACAATGACTATCAAAACTTCTTGGTAGAAATAAACCATTTAAAGGGCCGAGTGCGGCTATTAAACCCTGAATTTGTTCCTTTGATTTTTATTTTGTTCGTAGGCCCAAACCAGATTAGTGCATCATGGTAACTAATCAGAGTAATATTTCCTAACAGGTTGACTGAGATCGGATTAATGTTGATGAAAAATTACAACTTGTAAAAGATGTTGAATGACTCAATACGTTTCAAATATTCACGGAGCTCCAAGCAGAAACACATAATAGACCCCTCATTTTTTATTATATAGGAATATAATCTAAATTTTAAATCAGATTCTTATGTGTTTTTTAATCGACATATAGATGGTCAAATTAAGATGAAATTAATGTCAACATTTTTGCTAGGGGCCCTCTGAATCCTGCTTTCAAGGACCCCTGGAGTTCCCCAGACCCTAGTTTGGAAAGCACTTGCATTAATAACCTCTAGGCTACTTATTCAGTTATTCCATTACCCAGGCATTCGATTAGGTTGTGATTTTCTTTGTGTGTCTATGTGTGGGTGGGTGAGGGGTGGGGGTGTAACCCTGGGGGCCTCCTCCTCCATCCTCATCACCCTCCTCTTCAATGACTGCTGTGGTTGCTCCATGGTTGGCCTCCCTCCCTGTTCCAGTGTCCCCACCAGAGCAGAAAACCCCCAGAAAATTATCATTTAAAGCAAAACCATGTGGTCCTGAGAACTGCTCACCTTGTGTGTGAGGATGTGGAGTTGACGTCTTCATTGAGGGCAGGTCGATATTCAATAGGCTTCATCGGGAACTGATCAGCCTGAGGCGATTCGGATCGATCCGGGTTTTTTTTTTTTTAAGTTCTTTTTGGTCATAAATACTAATGAACCAAGGGAAAGAGGGAGAAGGACGCACACGTAGATGCCCTCCTAGTTCGTCTTTGTTTTCTCTCTCTCACACACACATGCACAGACCCGGTCCACACATACAACAAACATATAAAAAATAAACCCAGGCCTACCGTTGACCCGTGACACTCATGGCTTTTTGTCACGCTGCAGAAATGCGCACAAAACGACGCGCGCGTGGCGACCACACACTCGAAAAGCACCTCTGCACCTTCGACTCATTTATCAACGGGACTCCCATGGGAGGGGCGGGGGGTTCTTGTGCACGAGCATGTGTCTGTATAGCTGCCAAAATCAATGCCATATAGGCTGGAACATGGGACCCTGCGCCCCCGGTTTCCATAAAGACACTCAGCCATGTAAAGTGTAGTTTCACCCCCCCTCCCTTCCCCATAGTCAACCAACACAACTCTGAATGAACAGCAGGCTGTGTTTTTAAGGGAAAATGGACAAATGCCCAAATTAAGAATGTTATAAGTCATTAAAAAAAAAACTGATTTGCAATATCAGTCTAGACGGTTTTATTAACCTGCAGTCATGCGTCAGCTTTAATGGCTGGTAAATGTATTTTCATATTTCAAAGACCCAATGTAAAGTTTTACAAATATAGATGCGTTTTCTTGCATCAAAGTGACCAACTCCCACATTATTATCATTATAGTTTGTTCACAGTCATTTAAAAATCTGGATATGAGTAATAAACTTTAACAGCTACTTCTGTTTTTTTTTTACCCCCTGAAGTCCTTCAAGTGTCAAGTGTCGGGGTATTTTCTGAGCCTATAGTTCAAACAGGTAGCTCTGTTCCCTTCTTCTGCTTGTTTTTTTTGCCTGATCCCCTTACAAGATCCCTGCCCTTTGAAGCCTCCGTGTCTTTGATTCGTCTTTTAAGACCACAATTAAGGATATATATGGGCTGCTGCGCTGTTCAAAGCGTCGTGGAAAGATCAATGAGGGGATTGACAGTCAAGTGATGTCGTTTGCACAGGTGTGTGTGTGTGTGTGTGTGTGTGTGTGTGTGTGTATGGGGTGGGGGGGTGTTTTGTGTCTGTGCGGGCGCTGTAAACGTGCGGCTGCGTTACATAAAACAGGAGCAATAAATCAACAGCCGAGTGCGAAAATTACGCAAATGGGGGCTTTCCTCGCTCTTTCTCGCCGCACCTGAGTCATTTCGAAACGGGGGGCGTGGAGTTGTAAAGCGTTTAGGATAATGGCAATATCACTTTCATGCTGTTTGACATACACACAGTGCGACTCTCTCTTTCTCGCCGTGTCTAAATTTGCACCCAAGTTGTTGTTGGGGGGGGCTGTTGCGCACACTTTAAACTATGCGCACTGCCTCAAGTGCCCATGAGCAACGGTCTCTGACGTTATGTTTAATACGCTGGACCGTCGGGGAAGCAATCTCGCAGCCAGAGGGCAAAATCAGCCTAAACAAGGCTGTCAGGCTCGTTTTTTATTAGTAGTTTTTTAATTTCCACCCACAGTCCCTGTGCGCTGAAACTGAACATCAAAGGTGCGACAAGAGAACAACGAGCAGCAGAGGGATGAAGCGGAACGGGAATGAGCCATAAAGGGAGGGGGACCGGGCGCATTTGCATAAAAAGGCAACTCGGGGTGAGAATGAAGCACTGCGTTAGATTGGCTGGACGTGGAGCCAAGTGCGCTGGTGTCACTGCGCTGCTGCTGCTGGAGGAACGGAGAGTACCGCAGGAATATACGGCTGGAGTGGATATAAGAGGGGAGAGAGAGAGAGAGAGAGAGAGAGAGAGAGAGAGAGAGAGAGAGGAAAACCCTGATGTGCACCGGAGCAAAGGGGAGTATCCCGAGGTGAAGAGGAGAGAGAGGGAGCGGACAGAGGAGAGAGGGATAAATAGCTGGAGAGAGGAGGAGAAGAAGGGACACGGGCTGCTGCAAACGGAGCTACACCGTCTATACATCAAAATAGCGCAAGAGTTTCATCTCACTTAGAAGACAATCCAATCAACGGTGCGTCAGAACACGCACTCACCGTGGGATTTTCTCTTTAACTTTTCTTTTCCTTGGCTTCTCGGGCTGCTGACCTTCGCTCGCACACGGAGCCTCTCTGCTCATCACTCGGATCCTCCTGCGGCGCAGCCAGCGTCAGGTTCTCGGAGTCTGTGATGGGGGCAGCGGCCGAGGTTGGGAGCTTCGTCAACGGATTTCTGGACAGCTTCGGTCCCGCGGGTGTCGCTCCGGCTCCCGTCGGCTCTCATTTTGTTCTCACCCCAGCCGGGGCGGTGGACTACAACTCGGTGAGCGGACTGATGCTGGGGGGACAGGGGCAGCAGCAGGAGCACCTGGTGTCCGCGGAGAGACTGTCCCGGAGCCTGGCGGACCTCAGCCACCTCAAAGGGATCCTGAGGCGGCGGCAGCTCTACTGCAGGACCGGCTTCCATCTGGAGATCCATCCCGACGGCACCGTGCAGGGCACCAGGAAGGATCACAGCAGATTCGGTACAGACCCACTAGTATTAACCTATTAACAGTAGTAGTAGTAATAGTAATAGTAGTAGTAGTAGCAGTACTCTAGTAGTAGTGTTAGTCATGCTATTGTGAAATTGAAAGATTCAAGTATCCTTTAGGTGGATGCACTGACAGACAGTGAGATTTAAAACAAGACCAAATGTGGTCTTTTAAATAGTGGCTAATAATTGGATTTAAATGGCTTCAAATGATGGATTCAAACAAATGAATGAGAGATGGTGGTAGTGGGGTTCTAACTTAGGGACATGGCTGCATCCCTCCCACCCGGTGGAGTGGACCCACTTTATATAACCATCATGCCATATGATACCTATGCCACTCTAGGCATACAGGTTACTACAGCATGATAATGCTAATAGTAAATGTAGTAGTCTGCTGTCATGGCAGCTGCTGCTGCTTTGATACTAACCCAGCAGACCAGTGCAAACCAGTGAAACATAATTTATTTCAAGATAAATAAGCTTTCCAGCTGGGGCAACAGATTGAATATTTCATGTTTGCACATTTCTACCACATTTCCTCCCTGAGATTAGATTGGAAGCTTTTAGCAGCTTATCTTCAGCTATCAAGATAAACAGGTGCAGCTTGCGGCAGATCAAAAGTAAACCACTCAGAGATTCTTTACTGCTGCAAGGTTGTAGCACTTCTTGAGTCAATTCATTTGAGATTTGGATGGAACTTGGTGCCAGAGGCCATTTACAGTCTTGCTTGTCAGCAGCGGCAGCAGCTGGTGGACATAGAGTTGTGTATTGCACTTTATTTGTATTGAGAGCAGCTGAATTTTAGTCTGAGAGTGGATGTTTTATATCTTATTTTACAAATACATAGTGTTGTGCAAGTAGCAGTGGAAAAAGCCTTATTAATTCAAATATATCTGATGTTTAAAATCATGCTTGTGCATCATAGAGTGTGTTAATCAGGTTCAATGTGCTTATTAATGTTTGTAATTGTAATGTGTGTGCAGGTATTCTGGAGTTCATCAGTCTAGCTGTAGGACTGGTCAGCATCAGAGGGGTTGACAGTGGCCTTTATCTCGCCATGAACAGCAAAGGAGAACTGTACGGATCGGTAAGTACACGTCTTTGAACATACACAACTATTTATCTGCACACAGATCTCCAACTATACTTCACTGTGACTAATATACCCACAGCCAGCAGGTGGCTCAGCATCGTAAAACTAATCTTTCCTTGTTTCTTCCTTTCTGCAGGAGAAGCTGTCGGCAGAATGTGTTTTCAGGGAGCAATTTGAAGAAAACTGGTACAACACTTACTCCTCTAACATCTACCGGCATGGAGAGAGAGGTGCATTTTACTTCGTTGCTCTGAATAAAGATGGGACATCCAGGGACGGAACGAGGTCGAGGCGGCATCAGAGGTTCACTCACTTCCTACCGAGGCCTGTAGATCCGGATAGAGTTCCAGACCTGTACAGAGACATACTGGGACAGAGCTGAGACTGAAGGAGCATTAGCTTGACCCTTTCAAAGCTGGTTTGAGCTGAAAAAAATAAATAGTGCACCTAAACTCATCTCCCCTCTTGAGGAAGATGGAAGATCTGGTCGATCTGGACAAAACAGGATCATAGAAAGTGCACCAAATCAACACGTTCCCCACCGCTGGCAAAGAAGAAGAACCAGGCAGGTCGGGGAGTTTGGCCGAACTGCACCAGGGATCCTCTGTGAAAGACAAGAAGACCCCAAGACACAGACACAGACTACCTGGGCCCCAAATAATGCCCCTTTATTGGCCTATGCAAAGGCCCTGGTGGCCAAAGAGATGATTTTCTGGATTTCCTTTACATTTCTGGTAATGAAATCCAACTAAGTGCTGGTCCAGACTGCATGTTCAAAAGGACAAAGGTGTGGACTTGATAGCTGATGTTAACCACTGGCTGCTAGTAGCTTTTTCCTGCTGTGGCTGCTGAATCTTGTCACTTCCACTGTTTTCAGTTGGCCTTTTTATTTTATTAAACATTACTATGGCTGCTATGTAAACAGTTAATTAAAATGCATAATCCGCGATAGAGTGTGATGGGTTTACACACAAAAAAAAGGTAGTTTCATGCACTGGAAAGCAGCCATGTCTGTTCTGGGAAATCGGTCTTTGAGCTGAGGGATAACCTGTCTTGGACTGACTGCTGTGATGGCATGGATGGATTCCCTTTGATTAGTACAAAGACAGATGCTGCTCAGAAGATGTGACTTTTCTACAGAGTGCATGGAGAAGAAGAGAATAAGAGCAGGTCCAAAGGAGTTTCATACTGACTTCTTCTGTGGTGGAATACCATGTGTTGTTGTTGGAACTCTCATTCGGGGACCCAGTGAAGGAATTGTGTTGTTGTCCAGCTGACTGCAGTCAAACAATGAGGATGGGACAAAGACACCTTTACAAGCATTTTGACAGATTTTATTCTTATTTATGAGTTTTTGTTTCCTAGGACATACAGTATATTTATTTCATATATTTATTTATTTTGAGATTCTATTTTTACAGGTATGAGATAAAATAAAAAAAACATATCCATAACAAGCAAGAGATTCTTCTTATTTATTACATCATTATAGTATGAACTACTGTTTGGTGTTCTCATCATCTGATCGAAGGATGTTTTTTTCTAGGGGTGTAACAGTACATGTATTCACACAGAGTATTATGCAGTTGTATGGGGAGCATGAAAACTGACTGATATAAAGTGAAACCAAATTTCATAAGCATGAGTTCTACCCAGAAATGTTAAGGTGTTAGCAAATTAGCTATGTTTTCTTTGCATTTGTTTGAACCAAATACGTTAGTCCTGATCGCCACTAAACCCAGGATACAGTGATGGTACCCCTGCAAAATAGTATTGGGGTGAAACTTACTTTTTCCCCAACCAGTGAGCAAACAGGCAAGATTATCTCTGTTAGACAGCGAATGTTGTAAACATATTCTTTATCTGACTTCACAGCCTTTCACTAAGCGAACCAATCAAAATCTTCGTCATACACATATTTAGAGGGATCTCCTAGATGCGACAATCACTGGAATTAAAAAAAAACTGAAGTTAAAAAAATAAAAGAGTCTAACTACTTATCCCAGCTGCTTTTAAGTAACCTCTATGTGCTCATGTGGGCCAAAACATTACCAAAGCAATTGGTATTTACAGTGCATTAGCTACTGGCAAAAGCACAAACAGACAGCGTTACTTATAAAGCTGAAATTGCATTGCCGGCTTTAATGCTTAAGTCAAGTTAATTATGAATCTGTTGCAGTGGTCTCAATGGACATTTTTATTTGATGTACTTTATACTTGAGGGCAAACAGTCTAGTATTTTCTTGTTTACAGTATACAGCATTTAAGTACCTGAACTGTTAGAGTAAGAAATGTGGCCAATTAGGCACTTCAGAGTAATTCGATTTTCTTGTTTTCTTTACCAAAAATTTATCAAACTATTTGTGTACAGTACACCGTTTATGATATGAATTTTTTCAGACTGTGTATTCAGAGTTACACCATGAGATAGTTTAATGACTTCATAAGTTGTTAACCTTCAAAATCAATCATATGGACCTGTGATAAAACCATCTGTTTCCAACCAACAGAGCAGTTCTATAATATTATCGCAAATCAGTTTTTCATGTGCCTATTTCAGCAAATTTGGCTAACTAGATCTGCATGTTGACAAACCGAGGTAAAACCTAACTTTAAAGGTGGCATCCAAAAGAGTTTAAAGGACTTGTTGGGGGCAGATTTTTGTGGTCCGAGCCAATGAATCTGAGACAAAATGCAGTGTTTTTAGTCAAGTGCCAAAAAGGCTGCACCATAAAAAAATTTTAAAATGTAATATGATTAATTCCAAATATTTGTTTCCCATACCCATACCCAGGCCAAGAGAACTGAAGTGATACAACTTGGGTATTTTTTCTCAGACTTTCTCCGTTAGAGCCACACTAAGAGCCATTTCAGTCTGAATAGTTACTTCCCAAAACTAGTAAATTATGTTTGACATGTAATTACTGGAGTGCCCTTTAATAGAGTGTGCCTCCATTATCCATGCAGCAGCATATACGCAGCAAAAACCTGCACTTTGCAGACTCTCCATGTCCTGTTTCTGAGAAAGTGCTAACTGGATTGTCATACCAGTCCTGGTGTACAGTGGCTATGAAGTCTGTCAAAAACAAAAAGACATAGTAATTCACATCTTGTTTTTACTTGAAAGCATCAAAATTTGAAGTTAAGAACACCAGTCAACTGGAAGAGATGGGGTGATGGGAGTAATGGGAAAGGAAGGGAAGAATAACATGAAATCGTCTGTTTGAAGAGACATGTTTCCTCTGACAGACACTGCAATTAGACGAGTGACTGGCAGGACGAGTCCTCTGCGGCACTCTTTCATTCTTCCCTTCATCATCTCTTTACCTCTTGAGCAAGTCATCCCTTGTTCTTATCACAGCTGAGACTGAATTGGCCAGATGTCACTTTGGCAAAGGTGAGAGACAGACTTCAGCAGTGCTGGGGTTAGAAAATGAAGTTGGAAGGGTAAAAGGTTACAGGGTATTCCACATAACATGTGGTTTGGCTCTCAGCCAGCTAGACCCTTCTTGTATGACCACCTCACCAAACATCCTTACCCTCCCAACTAGCACCCATAAAATGAATGTCACAAGTATTATTTATTACTTATTTACTAAATGGCAGCAAAACAGAGAAAGAAAAGTATGACGATGAAAAAGAAGATGATTGTTTTGCAGTCTGTTGTAGTCACAAAATAAAATTTGAAGGTACTATGCGGAGGATATGTATTAGGTTTCAAGCACCTCTGTCTGTTGAGTTTATTCTTAATCTTGGAAACAACACTTCAGCACTTCAAGTACCATATTCTACTTGTTGTTGAAGCCTCCATCATATGTCCTGGTCTTTTTCCTGTGTTCCCAGTTGTTGTGATATTGCAGATGTTTAAATTTCCTTTCTCTGAGCCCTTTAATGCTCTTTTCTCCATGTTGGCTTGAAAGCTGACCTTCAAAGTTCCCTCTTGACCTTTGAAGCAGCAGTTGACAAAACCTCAAGGTCCAGTTATTATATGATGATCATTTGATGATGAAATGGAAAACTAAACATCTACAAGTGGCCATTTGCTAACCCCATCCCCATTATTAGAAATTGTCGAACAGCTTAGCAACCGTTACTAGGCACTGAAGGCCGCTGAAGCTTTGGATTTCTCTTCAGGCGCTTGTCATGTACATTTGGTTATAGTTAGAGCAATATTCTGCATAAAATAGTTGTGTCTTGTTGAAACACCGATTCTGTCAGATTGTCCACAAAACAAGAGGAAGAGTGTAAGGAGTAGATTTACCCATGTGTTTATTTGCTTGAATACATACTGCCAGTGAAAGTTTGTCCACTTAACTTGAATACTAACTATAGTTGTCTCACTAATGTTGAGTTGTTTCCAAAAACCAACCAAGCAACTCATTAATAACTGTTATTTTTGTGTCCACGAGTGGGACATCCACTTTGTAGGAGCCAATTTCCTCACTGAGTCGGGGCTGGTTCTGGAAGCTACAATCAGTTTTAAATTTAATCATAAGGACTCTGTCACAATGGTGAGTTCTCATCCTCAAAGCCTTTTCTCTTGTAATGCTAAAACCCATTGCATAACTGTCTGATCTTAGCTTTGTGCTTTTAATAATCTTCTGTACATATGCAGCCATTAAATTCATATTTTAGTCCCTTTGTCAAACATCTCAAGCTTTCATAAAAACAAATAGTGACAGTTACCAATTTAGTTGGAAAAGCCAACCATTTCTGGCTTAAAATGAGAAAACCTGCTTTTGTCTACCTCTGTCTGAAATACAGGAAACATTGTCTGAAAAATGACTAAGAATTAAAAGTAACAAATTTACTTCCATTGTCACTGCAAGCTGCGTATGTGCAAACTCACAACTTGAGCTTGATAGGAATAGCAACAGATGGGATGATGCTTCGGACAGCCATTCCATGACACCCGGGTAAAGTCTTGCGGTATGATCAAAAGCTATTAAATTGTCCTTGAGTTAAGATTATTGTGTCACTCTGTGTGTCTGTTTGTTTCAGTGTGTTTTCCAGTAATTCATGTGCAATCAGATTGAGGAAATACTCTGAAAGTAGAGTGAAACTGGAGTAAGCGTGATTTAGTTACCGTAGCTCAGAAACTTGTCAATCTTTAGAATTACTTTAGCACATCTTAAGCCCTCTTTCGCACGGCACTAGAATTACCTGAGGACCATGTGTGATTTAGGGATTTGCCCCTGCGTAATGTGTGGTAACCTTAAATTAACTTTGCGCGGGCTAACAGCCTCTATAGGGTAATCTGAATGTTTGAACCTACCTGTTGCAACACCCACAGGACCCTGGTACATTGAGGATGGGAGCAAAAAGGCTCAACAAAGCCTGACTGACCTTACACAACATTGAGTTCAGTGCTCTCTGCATCCTTAAACATCTGGAAACAGCAGCTCTGTCGGATTTGTCTAAAAATAGTTGTATGCGTCCAGCTGCATTTCACGTCCGGGAGATATTGCCATGGTCCGTGCCAGCATCATCGCTCATCAGCTTAGCAACATGTCTCAGATAAGATTACACAGAGTTGCGGTTCATATCTGCCCAGCTGAACAGGCAGGAGCTACAGTGTGTCTAGTCAAGACATGGTTCAGTGTGTGTATAATCATCTGATAGGGGTGCACAGTGTAGGATGAGAGGGGAAGAACAGAAGACAAACAGCACCTGAGTACCAGCATACGGACACTGACTGAGACTAAGACACAGCAAGAGAGACGGAAAACTAAAGGCAAGAGACTGACCTGAAAGTTTGTAAGAAACAGGTGGGTTTCTGAGAGGAAAAATTTGGTTTAAAAAAAGAAGAAGAAGAAGAAGCCTATGTGGGTTCTTAGTGTTTTGCTGGCCTGTCAGGTTACAATCTTCCTTTGAAGTGTGTTTGCAGGGAGGGGGGAGGCATGTTTATGTGAGTCAAAGTGACTGCATAGATTCATGTCAGCACAACTTCAGTGTGTGTGTGTGTGTGTGTGTGATCTGTGAATCTGTGTGAAGGTGAGCCAGGGGTTCTCCTGACTAGAGGGCTGTCTGACTGATGTGTGAAGGCCCCTGTTTGTGTGTGTGCAGTGCCATACCTCCACCCCCTCTCTCCGCTCTCTGTCTGTCCTCTGTGGGGTTTTCCATTGACTGGTTAGATCTCCACTGTTGGATCCAGCAGGTAATGGTCCATGCAAAGATAACCACAGCAAAAGAGAATTAGAAAAAAAGGGAAGAAATGTGCTGAAATTCTCTAAATCTTGTCATTGCTCTCTCAAATCCTTTAGCATCAGTCTCCTTTACAAAGCTTGATAAAGAAATGTGTTTAGCTCTTTGCAATTAGGAACCCATGACTGTTTTACCCCCGAAACACAAGAAAATAAAATACTGAACATGAGCACTGGGCATCCTTGGGAATCTTTAAAAGGGGTTTGAGAAAAACACTCTCCAGTTGCTCTATCTTTTACGATTTTAAAGTGTTTGTTGGTCCGTATCTGCGACCAGCAGAGTCTACACAGGTGTTCTTCTTGCAGTCGTCAACACGCGCACACACTCTAAAGGCATGCGTACACACTCTGTCATCACTTCTCTGTGCGTGAGATTAATGGTTCTGTGGTGGTGACTCAGCTGTGGTGAATTCAAACAAAAAAGAACAAGAAAAAAACAAAACGATGCGTCGTTCCCAAATTCTTAGACGTATTAGACATCTATGAACTCATCCAACTTTTGACTAACAAATGACTTAATCTCATAAACTCTGACGTATCCACCAGTGCCTACATCTTAAAAGACTTGCGTTGTGCAACCAAGTGTTCAAATGCACATGGCGTTAGCCAACATTTCATGTTAAACCTGCAATAAATTGAATTGAGAAGACATATATTGTCAGTGTTTATATGGCAATCTTGTTAGCTGTCAATTTTTTACTTATTCATTAGTTGTCGAAGATCATTCATAGAAATTTGGAGTCTTGTCCACCTGTTGAATGTAATATTAGAGCAGACCTATACAGTATATTAGGTTTTTGTAGCTTTTTTGTTGCTATCTCCAAAAATGACGATAAGAGAGAAGTGAAATTTTAGTTGGAGCTTACTATAAAGCTCTGTAAAGCTAAGGAAGGCTGCATATTTACTTAGTAACCACTTGTAGGTTTATCACTGCAAGCAAACTGTTAATTACCATTATTTTTTACAGTGTCATTTGATGTTTTGCGTCACAAGGTTTGCATGCCCAACCATTCACCCTGTTTTTTGCTTATAATGTTGCCATCCATATTTCTATTTTCTTTCACTTATCCAGGGTTAGGTTCCTCTCCCCAGCACTGCTTTCAAGCACCTCCTGGGGAATCCCAAAGTGTTCACAGGCCAGATGAGATATGCAATTACTCCAGTGAGTTCTGGGTCTTGAGACCTCAGGGTCTCCTCCCATTTGGA
The DNA here is from genome assembly GCA_024666655.1 of Dascyllus trimaculatus. Taxonomy (NCBI): domain Eukaryota; kingdom Metazoa; phylum Chordata; class Actinopteri; family Pomacentridae; genus Dascyllus; species Dascyllus trimaculatus. The sequence continues at coordinate 89,508 of JAMOIN010000213.1, forward strand.
TATGTCCAGAAGACTATCAAAAGAAAGCGTCCACGAATCATCCTGATCAGATGCTTGAACCACCTTAGCTTGAACTTTTCAATGTGAAAGGGCAGTGACCCTTCTTTTTTTCCCTGGATGTTTTAGCTCCTCACCTTATCCCTAAAGTTGAGCCCAGCCACCTTACAAAAGAAAAATACATGTTGCTTGAATCTATGATCTCATTCTTTCAGTAACTACCCAGAGCTCATGACCATAGGTGAGAGTTGGAATTAAGACTGACTGACAAATCAAAAGCTTTACCTTCTGGCTCAGCTCCCTCTTCTCCAAGACTTTCCAATACAATGCTTCCACTGCTAATGATGCTGCACCAGTGCATCTGTCCATTTTGCTCTCTGTTTTCCTAGCACTTATGAACAAAATCCCAAAATATTTGAATTCCCTCCCTTGAGGCAGCACCTCCCCGCTCAACCCATGGGAAGCAATCCACTGTTTTGCAGAACCATGGCCACAGACTCAGAGATGCTGACTCACTACCTGTTGGCTTTGGCTGCAAACCGCCCCACTGCACGCTGAAGGTCAAGGCTTCATGAAGCCAACAGAACAACATCATCTGCAAAAGTGAAAACAAGACTCTGCCATTTCAAAACTCGACACCCTCCTCACCCCGGCTGCACCTTGAGATCCTGTCCATAATTATCACAAACCGGATTGGAGACAACCTTGGTGGAGTCCAATTCCCACCGCAAACATATTTGACTAATGTTGTGTTACGTTTTCAATTTTGCAATTAAAAGTCAACACTCATGACTTGCATGATTGCAACACAGCGACTTTGTCAAGGGAACATAGTTTGTTTAAAGCTGTGCTAATTAATATTTTTATATTAACTCTGGCTGAAATGGGTATGTGAAAGGGCCAGACAAGATGACAAATCCACAAATAATTACCTGCAAACTTTGCAGTTTTGTTTTGCTTGCATGACCACAATTATATTGTTTCACTTCACTGTCACCACAGTTAATCAGGCTATTTTAAGTCACAGCAGACAGTTGTTTTCAGTAAAAAAGCTTTAAAAACTGACTGCACAGCACTTACTCAGTAATTAAAAGCAGACAGATAGAATTAGTAACTGGCTGGAGAACACAGTAAGGCATTTAGCAGCTAAAAAGGCAGATAAGTCCCTTAGGAGTGGAGAGTAAAACTGAGCTAAAAGAAGGATGAATACTGGACTCATGTTCCTCAGGTGGACTGACACAGTTTTGAATTGATAAAAATGTAGGTGAAATCTATAAGGTAATAATGAGTCCTTTCTTTTACAGCTTCTTCTACAATGTGGTCCATTAATGAAGGTTCAAGCATTTTAAAAAGTAGCAGATGTATTGCATTTACTTTATAGAGATTTAAAATTGCTTACTTAAGTTTACAATATGCAATTTAGCAGCAAATGCATGAATGAACGGTTAAAATAATAGAAATTACAGTCTAAAGAATGTGAATTAATTGGCCAAAACAAGTGTTAAATTATCTCAAAGGACACAACAATACAGAGTGAAACCACATCACAGGATAAAGTAAACCAACCTGATGTGCACCTTCACAGCCTCCTGCTATTTTCTCAATGAAAGAGTGTTACCTGACATATTGCAGATGAAAGATTCACACCGGTGCACATATTTTCAACCCTGTTATCATCAGCAGTTCTTAAGCAGTCGCTGAACATGTTGTTGAGCAGAAGGCAGATTCCATGTCAAATACCCACCTAACCACTGCCTTCAGCTCATATCCACAAACCCTAAAACCACAAATTACACAAAACATGGGTAGGACAAGAAATTGGGCAGAGAATGAAAGCTAGACTTCTGTCTAGTCCACAAGATATTGCAGATTTTAAAAAATCTACTCAGTTTGATTCGTGGATGATCACGACGATTACAATGCACTTGTGTTAGTTTACAAAGGAAGCTGGCAGAAGGATTTTTGTGAGTCCCGAGGTCACAAAACATTGTCAGGACATAATAAAAATCCCCTTTTAAGTCATGTCGACATATCAACAGGCCATAATTGGCGGTGCAAGGCTTCTATATGAAATCAGTGGTTTGTCTATAACTGAAAACAGTCTCTATCTCCTTATTTTAATTAATTTAGCTGACTGAATTATGTTTGTGGGTGTTTGTGATGCCTGTTTGCTGGCGCACACAAAGGCATTAAGTTAACAACAAACCCAGTTGAACCTGCAGGTGTGATTGTACAAACAACAGTGGCAGAGTTTTTTTTTTTTTTTTTTGTTGAAAGTTGTTCAGGAAATGCACATTGTGGGGAAGAAGTGAAGCAGAATAACCACCTAAGTCAGCCAAGTTGCACATTCTCTGCAGAACTTACAAGTGAGTTTAAGTTTATTTCCTTCTCTTTTGTTGCGCTGTGCTCTTGAACCTTGCATTGATTGACAAAAGAAAGCAGCCAAGTCAGGAGTAAAGTCTTTTTGTTCTATATTTGTTAATTTATTCTAAAGCTGGATTTACCCTTGTGTGAAGTAGATGTCTTTAGCAATCATGGGTTTGCAGAAAAGTCAGTGCAAACTAAAGCACTGCTTGCACTGTTTCCTATAGCAGACATATGCTGTAGCCCCAATCCTAAAATAACCACACGTATAAAAATGATACATTACGTTTGCATCTTTGGAAAAGTCCATTCCAAGCCAATTCAGCTGGTTTTGCAACAGTTAAGAGCAGCAGTGCTTGGGGTCAAATATTCACATGTATGCTGACATAGCAAGAATAATGACTTCAATATTTCCATGTTTAGCTGGTAAAATGTTTGTATGTGTGTTGATATGTCGACATATTTAGAATAAAAGCCAAGGCTGATGGAAAAGTCCTTAGTTTGCAGGTATTCGGTCAAAATCCAAAGACTGGGACAAGTTAGAATTTTTCCTTTTATCGGTGCAAGATGACAAATTAAAACAGGTAATCCTGAGGGGAACGTGAACGTCTCAACCAAATTTAATCAAATTCCATCTAATAGCTGTCAAGATATTTCAGTCTAAACCAAACTAATGGACCAACTGAATGATCAATATTGCCAGTCCTTGGTGAGACTGGCACCAAGGACAAAAATACCCAGTAAAAGTAGCTTTATTAACTCACTGATACTATGTACAGCCTCGTTTTGACCACACACACATTATGTTTCAGTCTGTTTCTGTTTTTTATGGCATTGCTTCCTTTTAATGCTGGCATAAACATTTTCAAGGTTACTACAATCCTCATAAATCACCTTACATTGGTGTTTATAGTGAATTTGTGCAAAAGTGAACGTCTAAACCGTACAATCTGGGTTTATTTTTCTTTTCAAAGTCCTGTCCTTTTCAAATTTATGAGAAATCACTGAATCGGTGGTAACATGAGCAACTGTGCAAGTGTGAAAGAAAAAAAAGGTATTGGGTACTGAACCGATAGTAGGGAAAAAAAAAGGATTAGAAATGAGACAGTAGACACTTATTCCCCTGTGGTTCCGAACCCTTGTGGTGTAAAATCATTTATGAGGCTTATAGCGGACATGTTCGCTCAATGCTATGGATTCGTGGACAAATTCACTCTTAAATTCTTAATAGGAGTGGAAACATCCATTAACATACCAGACAGGGAGGGCAACAGGGAGGGAGAGAGCAATGGGGGGGAGAGAGGGAAAGTAAAATACACACTGAAGGGATATTTTAAAAATGCAGAAGACTGTTTGTTGAAAATTAAAACTGATTTATAAAATAAAAATTGCCATCCTGACACACGAACTAAATCTGTTTGAATATTGGATATTTCTATTTTATCTGAAAAACACACATAGCCCTGCACAACAAAAATCCACTTCTTGTGGACAACTAAATTTCCATAACAGCTGGAGGAGGCCTCATGACAAATTAGAGCCTTAAACAGGCAGTGTTTTTTTGGCTTTGTTAGCTTTGTGGTTATGCTAAGTTCTAGTAAAAAGAAGTAAGAAGAAGAAGAAGAACAGATTGTATGTGTCAGTTTAATCTGTATCTTCTAGACTAACACATTCACTGCATAAGAGACAGTCTCAGAGGGTCTCAGAAAAGTTAAGGGAGTGGCTTTGTCTTGTGTTTTAATGGAGGTTTGGTGGTTAGCCAGAAATTTATTTGCCAGAACAGTTAATCTTCATCCCTGGAGTTTTTCCCCTTGGGAAAGTAAATGGATTGAGAACACTAAATAAATAATGTCTCTCACCTTTGGGTTGCTTGTTTGCGTCTGTTTTTGAAAGCGGCTTCTTCTTCACCTCACTGTGGTGCACTAAACCATAATAGACTCATTACTGCTTCTTGAGGCAAGAGAGTGGTAAAAACAGTTATTGGTATTTAATGAGTGGTAAAAACTGTAATTTTTCTCCAGAAATAGCCCGAAGGGGCAACAATGAGCCAGTTCCATATTTGAAAGCCTTTTGATAAACAACAGAGGTGAGGTCTGTGCTTTGGTGAAAGGGGTTTCAAAAAATATAACAAAAGGAAAGTCTTTAAGAATGAAGACTAACTGGTTGATTACAACTGAATACAAATCCAATGTTGTTCGTTTTGTGTCCATGAGTATACGAGTATCTGCCAGGACCAGCATGACATAAATTTTATCACCTCACCAGGTCCATTAGAGTCCACATGCATGTCCACATACAGGTCAAATATGTGTGCACACAGACAGTCTGCACGACAACTAAACTACAAGGGCAATAGTTGGCATGCTCAGCAGTTATGTATATGCACTGAACACATAAATATGACCTACTGTACCTGTATAGACCGGACTTCTACAAGCAGACCCCTACAGAATAAAAAAAATGAGTATAATAGTAACAACTCTGCATCTGTGCTGTCTGCAGCTGTCCATGTGTCCACATTGGAATACAATCAAGGCTTTAGGCTTAACAACTGTAGAACATCCACTGGTTAGGGTTAGAACTTGTATTCTGCAGAGACTCCTTAAGTCTTGGTTAAACTCCAGTGCAGATAGCTGTTGACACCTATAAACATATCCATGTAGGGTGTGTAGTTCTTGTGATTATACTACTTTTCTACAGGCACTCAGAAGACTTGCATACATGCCCAGTAGGTCGTATTTCCATATTACTTGCATGCACACTACTGCAGTGCATGAGCACCATTGCCCTTGTAGTATCAACACTATGTGACACAAATGTTGGGCCACATGTGGACATGTGCGAAGGGCTCTATACAGACTTTCATGGACTTGGGGTTAGATGGTAAAATTTATGTCACCTTGCAGAGCTTACATACTCATGGACACACTAAGTATAAGACTGGTCTTATTATTGGTCTGACAAACATCTGGTTAATTTCTCCACACCATTAAAGAGCAGCAAAACAGCCACTTCTCTGACAAAACCTCCCAGTAAACAAGCACAATGAGAAATTTGGGGTTGACAACAAGAGCTTTTGGAAAACTCCTTTCAAGGTGAAGATCTTCAGAAACTTCTTCTACAGAGTTGAAACGTAGACAGGAAGAAAGAGATTTTTGGAAACAATGATGCAGATGACCACGGTCGATTGGGTTTTATCCGTCACAACGTGCCCTTCCCTGATTCATCACATAACTCCCAACCAATCCTCTGCTGTCTGTATAGAAGGGCGCGCCCATCCTCAATGTCCATGAACGGGCATGTGATGTGAATTTTCAAAAGACTCATCTGGGAAGATATCATTCATCACCTGTGAGTATTGCTGCACCCACAAGGACATGTAGCCACTGCATCTTGAGTTCTCCCGTACAATACGCAAAGTAAAATGTTGTTTCAACTGAATCACATTTATTTTTCTACTTTTGGGATGGCAATTTACATTTGTGGATTCTATCAACTTAAAATTACACTGTTCCATTAAACTTGTAACAACTTTTCCTCCTAAATTCACACCCTGAGGTGTCACAACCTCCAAGACCTTCCTAAATACTCAGTAGACCCTGAATTCAATAATGGGCTAAGCTGTATTTTTATTATCAGTCTTCACGGGTAGTCTAACACCACTCAGTCTCTGGGGGTGCGCACACACACACACACACACACACACACACACACACACACACACGGTGGAAGTAATTAAAGCAAGTGGAGCTAAATTGAAGTATATTGAACTCATCTCTCACATGCTCCCACTCTGTCGATAGATCACTCGCCAAGCGCTATCGACCGCTGCAAACACTTCCCACTGCAAGGCCCTCTTCTTCTCTGCAATGTTCGCATGGGGAACGTTAGACAGCGGGACGGACCAAGAAATGAGTAGAAATGTTAAAAAAAAGACAAAAGAAGAGATGCCTTTTACAGCAAAGTTTGCAAAATCTAATCTAAGACTTGCCCTAAAGGCAATTCTTTCCTGCTTCCCCCTCCACTAATTCCCCCCTCCACAAATTGCACCTTTTCTTTGCCCACTTTTACTCTTTTTTTGTCATTTTTCTAGTATCCCATGTGCTCTCCTCTCTCTTTTCGCCTACAATTTTCTCTTCTCTCTCTAAATCCTTTTATCTCTATCTATCTTGTGGGAGGGGTAATGATTTTAACTAAATGAGAGTCTTGCACTTCCCCACCCCACTAGATTAGTGGATCAATGGAACAGCGTTTGTGTGTTCATTGGCAGGGATATGCCACTGTGTGTTTGCTCAGTCCACACAGACCGTATAGTCACCACAAATACCCAATAGCCCAGGTGACTAGTCCTGACAAAAGCCCCGCCAATGAGAGGTGACAAGGAAAAAAAATGACAGTAGAGATTTTCCACGAACGGCAGGGGAGTAAGGAGCCATAGATTTTTATTGAACAATTGGAATTTTCCACAAGGTCTCGACATGACAAATGTGTGTCAAACGCACCATCGATGTTGGAGGAGAAGAAACGCCTCTGCTGCTCTGCTGAAATGCATATTCCGCCCCTGTGCGGTTAGTCCCCTGTGCTTGATGTGAATTCAATTGGAGTTGAATTGATTATCTCCTATTTGTGATCAATCTTAAGTGGGTTTACATGTATTGGCTCAGTCCTTCCACTGTGTGACTGCGGTGCTGCTTGTATAAACCTCTTTTTCCACTTTCTCTATTTGCCATCTTGCTCCATCTATCCCTCTCCGCTTATCTCAATAACCTACAATTGCATGCAGACAAACAAATTCATTTTGATGATGAAGTGACAAGTAGTAAATGCAACTGATCCAGAAAACAGACATAAAAACTAACATGTCTTCAAATGTTAATTCTCTTTTAATTTAAACTTAGAAAACAGACAGAAATCTAACAGTAATTGTGGGATGTACAAAAATTTGAACACCTATAGTAAGTCAATACATCACACCTCTTGGGAGATTCTGCAGTTTAGAAATGTTTTATGAGGCCAGCTTGGAGTTTTTATGCTAATGAATGATTATCTTTCACTTTTGCACTTGCTTCTGAGATATTATTAGACGGTTTTGCACTGTGCAAAAGACTGTGCAGGGTGCAGATTTCAGGCTGCAATTCTCCTAATTTATTAACTCCAGTTCTTTAAAGTCTAAGAAGTGCTTTATCATTAAAACAAACTAACAGCATCAAGCAGAGCAGAAGAACCCTTCCCTGTTAATTACCTCTTTAGGTCCCGCGACTGTTGTGTGGACTTTTTTCAGAAATGACTAATAAGTTCTCAGAGAAGACTGGTTCACAGCATAAATTCCTATCAGTGTTTTTATCTTCCTGTAACCTTTACATCAGAGTTCCTTGAATAAATATGAGAGAAAAAGACCTGACTCAGTGTTCTGACCCCGCAGAGACATGCACACACAGTATGTTAAAATCTATAGATGGCTGCATGGTGGTCGGTATTTATAACATTTATATTACATATAAATATTAATTTGTCCAGGGTTGCTCAAGCATCTGGATACACATGTATATAAATTAGACTGGTTGGCACCAAACAAGGATTTTCTGGAGGGATGAACCAAGTAGAAACTGACTGTAAATGTAGCTGTTTACGGGAATTTGTAATATAAATTAATATGAAAAAAGATTTTTTTCATTGATGTAATAATAAAAGATGGTACTCCAATCACTCCAATAAAAAGTTGATCACTGACTTCAAAAAAGGTTCCTCGAGCTCCTAAATGTGCTAACGTCTGTCTCCTGCTGGCTCCCCTACAGGCATCAATAAATTAGACCTAATGGCTCAAATAAACAATCATTGTGTATAGAGCAGAGGTGTTTGTATTTATTCCTGCTTGACAGCTATTTCTTTCATGTTGACTATGTAAAGGAGAAAGGTATTTTTGATTCAGTGTGCATCAAGTGATCTGGGAATACTAATGTCACAATTGCCTCAAAGCCCAGCGCTCTCTCTTGGGGATCGATTTCCCTTGTAAGTAACAGGGTTGTGTTTAGCTGTTTCACTCTAATCATACCTTTTGTTAACCATTCCATAGGTCTGGGTGGCAAAAGGGTTTCTATTCCAGTGTTTCTTGTGGCCTAACATGTGTTGAAAACATTTGCTTGCTAATAAAACATGTTCAAATAATATCTGAAATCTGCACACCCACGTTTACATCAGCTACCAGTCTTTGGAATATGCATTCACATGTGCACTTCTGTTACATTATTAACATTAGCCATCAGTTAGTGCGTCGCAAAAAATGAATCCAGGAAAATACACAAAATCTGGTTGCAAGAGTGTCAGAAAAGCATAGGAATACTGTTCTGTTAAAAAGCTGTAAAAGCATTTTGAAAATAAATATTAGTAAAATAATAGTATTTTATAGATCATATAAACACAGTAAAACTGTGTAATTTTATGGTCCCACATTGTAAAAGAACAAATTATTATTTATAAAAATACAGATTTTTGATGTTTAAATTATGCACAGTTTTGGCTTGTTTTTTGTAGTCCAGATGTAAATGATTTTTTTTTCTGTGATTTCACTTGACGTTGTCGAGTAAAGAGGGAAAATTTTAAAATATAACAGTTAAAATATTTATTTACCATTTTTCAATCCTTTGGTTTTTTTAATGACAGAAAATCTAAAATAATGTAGATAATTTAAATACATCTAAATTATTAGATGTAATTACACTATTTTTTACACTAAAAATAGTGTAATTTTTTGGTCAATGGTTATAAAAGCAACAACTGCCATTCTTGACTTTATTTACAGTTTTGGCCTGTGTTTTTAGTTTTGACATGTCAATTATTATATCTTTTCTGTGATTTTTACCAGTTATCTGTAATTTCACAAAACGGGGAAAATTTGTAAAATTGTTTAATAAAATTACAGGTAAAAACGACAAAAAACATGCACTTTTTTAAGAGTGAAATGTAGGGTTGGATGCATTACACATTTGCATTACTGCAGTGTACTGGAATAGCCTACATATCATGCCCTCATACATGTTCTTGCTAATATAACGCAACATGCAGAACAAATGAAGCAAGAAGCAATTCAATTTAAGATTGTTCCATAGCACCAATAGGTAAAGGTAGAAAGGTAAAAATAAAAACACCACAGGGCATTTTTCAAATCTCTAAATTATTGCAATTACAGGGAATGATTCTGTTGTTAGTATTATTTAAACTGGTGTCCATGCAAGACGAAAATGTCTCAGATGCAACTGATGAACAGTATCATTTGATACACTGATGCACTGGGAGTTTAAACAGTCAGAAAGTGCTGTTTCGTCTCACTGCTGGCCTTATTGGGCAATGCAACCTGACAATATTTGGCACAGAGATGCACAAACACATGCACACACACCAACACACGCCCAAGCATGCCGTGTGCAGATTTCTGTTCAGTGTGAAGGGCCTATCAAAGCATGGTGGTTTCCTTCTGTGACTGTGACAGCTCTTAAGCCTCACACATGAAAGACTGACAGGGAAGTTTTATTAAAACTCCTCTCAAAGCAAGTGTATGAGTGTGTGTGTGTGTGTTTGGAGCTACGTGCAGACAGCGGACAGGCGAAAGGTGCCAGATTTTCAGAACAAAACACGACTTCACAACAACAACAGCCCTCCACTGTGCTTTTATCTGTTGCTCTTTCCGGAAACATGAAGCTTCGAGTTGAAGCACACATTTTGATGTACACAAGGTTCAGCTGGTGGTGATTTTTGAATGTTTCTAAATTATTGAACTTTTTTCCATAGCACCTTTTGAAACCGGAGCTACAATGCACTTTATGAAACATTAACATGTGCAAAGCAACAAAACATTTATATAAGACAAAAACATTAGAAAAGACATAAAATATCATGCAAATTCCTGCCTGTAAAGGTGGGTTTTTAAAAGTTTTTTGAACTCAGACACTGACTGAGTTTTCTGTTAGGAGAGACAGTTTGTTGCGGAGTTTTGTGGCTAAAACGGTAAAAATAAGGTACCATTTTACTTTAAGCCTAGACTATAGAATTCTGCGCTGTCTGATGAAGGTTCTAGGTGCAGAATAATGGGTTAAAAGTTCAAGGTTGTGGACTGTAGCCAGACCACATAGAGATTAAAAGGTAATAAAGAAAATCTTAAACTGAATTCTGTAAGGGAGGCAGTGTCATTTGGGTACAGCTGGTGTAATGTGTTTTCTGTGTGGAGTGTTTGTAAGTAACCTTGAGGCTGAGTTTTAATCAACTGTAAACAGGCAATTGCTGCGTAATTAAGGCAAGTGAACAATAAGTTGTAGTAATCAAGACCGGAGAAAATGAAGGTGTGGTTAAGCTGTCCAACATTGTTTTGGGGAGAACTAAACAAATCCCAAATTTCTGTCTGAGCACTTCATCTTCATTGTTAGTAATCCAGCGTGGAAAATTGCACTGCTAAAATGCAGGTCAGGACCAATAACCAAGATTTTAGATTTATCTGTGCTAGAAGCCATTCAGTTCTCTATGACAGGGATATCCAGGTTGTGATGATTTTCAGGGGTAACTGAGACATGCAGGAGGTAGTCGTCGGCATAACAACAGTGGAAAGTGGGTGAAATGATGAATAACGTGGTCCAGAGGCAACAGATATAAACTGAACAAAATAATGCCAAGGTCTGAGCCCTGTAGGACCCACATGACACAAGTGCAGTTGTTAACAGTAACTTTGCATACAATTTAAGTGCTTGAGAGACTGCAGTAATGTACTGATGTAGTAACGAATGCCATGCACAGTTCCTCAGTCTACTGGTGTAAGAAAATGCCTTGTAGAGCAATGGGCAGTCAGGTGATAATTCTCTACTGAAGAAATCATGAGTCTCTTTAAAATGACAATGTATAATGTGAAAAAAGGTCACGCATAATGAGCAATATAGTCATGTTATCTATTGGTAATTTAAAAATATGAATTTTAAGTTACTGCAAAGACTTTAAATAATTCAGTTGCATTATTTGCATGTCCTGTCTAGAAAGCTAGAGCAGGCATATCTTAACATCTGTTTATTACATTTATGATTTTTAGGGTACTTGAAAGAGAGTTCTGTGATTTGTTGTCTTTGTGTTAATCTGTGCTCCATCAGTTGTGCCACTTATTTAAAAACAGATCTGTCAACTTCTGGTTCACTCATTGAACTCTGAGATAAATCCAAGAATTTGGACTTGAAGATTAACAACAAAAAAAAGTTTGCCTGATAAATTACACTGTGCTTGTACAATGAAGGCATTGAATGCAAGTCAGTGATTACGACATTATAGTTCACAGCTGCTGTATGAGCACAAACACATGCAGCTAAAAGGCATTTGATCACGTCTTATTTTGCGATTGTGTCACCTCTGTCTCGTCGATGATTTCTCTTTAAATGGAGAGACACTTGGACAAAGGAGTAGAGAAAGACAGAGTGAGGTGTTTGCCTGTGATGACAGTATCCATACCTGAGGAGTTACGACATGTGGAGGTGACAGACAATATTTGGAAAAGCATCCGTACGTGTGTGTGTGTTTGCAGAACGAATGGCAGCAGAGCTGTGGAATGCATGTCTTATATATACTGTAGCAGCTGTACTTGAATACAGTCAGTAACTATGGCACTGGGAAGCATATGAAACCCTGTGAGAAACACACACACACACACACACACGTTGTTATCAGAAGATCAGGATATGAGTGATCACTGCCTTTCTAAGCCAGGGAATTTCCTTTCCTGGCTGCAGCTCTATTAAATCAGTGTGTGTGTGTGTGTGTGTGTGTGTGTGTGTGTGTGTCCTTCTTACCACTTCTGGAGTATTTCGCCCCACCAATATGTTAACAACACTGTAACCTGAGATTGTTCTGCAATATACTTCAGTGACATAATTTTCATAACTTCTTACAGATATAAGTTTTATCATTTGTATTTGATTAAACCTAAAAGTTCTCGTATATATTTAGACCACTTCAGAGGACTTAAAAACATGAGTTTTCAGAAAGGGAAGGTGTCTTTTGACTTGAAATGAATTGAATTGTATGAATGAAGTACTGTGTGTTCGTTATACTCATTTTGTTAGGTTTCTAAAATAAATTGGTGGTCATACATGCATTGCTGAGAAATTACATCTCTTCAGAATTCTTCCTTTTTATACATGATTGGAACTTACTGTGACTTTAAAGACTCCCTTCCATGAAAATCAAGTTTTTTACCTTGTTGACATGTCAATGTTGTGATTTTTTATATGCCATAAGATGTGTAATGAGTGAAATAAGCAGTCTACATCATGGCTGAGCATTTCTTTTCTAAAACAGCAGTATGATGATGGCAGTCTTGAAAATGTGGATTCAGCTTAGGGGGGTTTATGAATGACCAACCTAAGAAATCAATTCTGTCGACGTGTATCAATATTCTTGTTCAGAATCTGTTCCTGGTTCGAAAATGTGTGGCTATTAAAGTTTCCGTTAAATCACATTTTTAAGGCAATGTGACAAACTTCAAATTTTTCCATTCACACATTGTCTCTCTTTCAGTACATGAAATGAGCGTATCATATTTTTACTCTTCAATGACAAACCTTGGATGTGAAAGAAAGCAGTGTTCTTTCATCAAGAGTCTCATTCAGTAATTCTGTCACAATGCAAGCTTTAAATGACACCATGAAGTGGAAAGAGGATAGTGTCACCGTCTCTATACTGACACAACCATTGCTTTAGATGTTGAAATGCATATTGTTTCACCCTTGGCATGGTTAAGTGCAGTTTCCCCCTTCTCGCAGCATTTGTACAAAGCCAAACCAAACACATCCTGGACCAGTCTCAAAGCTCTCTGTACATGTGACTCTGTGTACAAAAGCATACAAGCGTGTCTGACCCGTCAGCAGCTGCTTTATCACTGTGGAACAGTTTCTTACATAACCTGTGTGTTGTCATCCTGCTGAGGGTGAACAGGACTACGAAAGACATTAGGTGAATGAAGGACAGTTCTGAGTTGAGCTTCAAAACTTGACCTGTTATGACATTTTGAATTCGGGGCCCACTGCAAAGGAGTGTGTCTGCTGTGTAAACAAGGTTGCAAACACCTACAAATACAAAAGTGGAGAGTAAAGGATTGTTGCTAACTCAAAAGTGACTTCCATATAAGACACAAATAGCACTGTATACCTGAAGGATATCCATTTAATATGTCTTACCCATACTGTTGAAACTTTACATTAGCTTCAGCTGTACTATCAAATGCAGTTTTACAGTTAGTTGTTGTAGATTGCAGTGAAGTTGTGTGCAAAAGTTGGACTGATTACAAATCTCTCCACATATTCTATATCTCACCTACACTTTGCACTTAAAATGACGAGTAAAATAAAGGTGTGGAGTTAACTTTGCATATTGTTGTTGAGCGAGAATTTAAAAGTTACAAATGACAGCTATGTTACTTGAGACTCGAGTCACAAAAAATATGTTCTTTTGAGTCTGACTTAAGCCTGCTATGGGTGCATTTCACACTGCAACCTAAATTTTGATTTTTGCAGAAGGTGTGGATCGTACGTTAATATAGGCCTTTTTGTGTTTTCAGGGAATAAGTTATTATAATTAGAGTCCTCGCCTCCCTGCATAAAAAGGTTTCAGCAAAACTATTTCACCATTACTAGATTGAGGGGACACTGTTGCTGTATTCTGGGCTAAGCACCAATACAATTGTTACTGGTTTAGAGAAATCCAAACAGAAAGAGTATTTTCCTATAGTTGAATGATGATGAGGTGCAGTCAGACTGTTCTACAGCAACAATAATGGTCTGGCTTTGTGAGTTATTTAGGACTTAGTGCTCCACAGACATAACATGAGAGTAGAAAGAAAAACAATTCAGGGTTGAAGTATGGACAGGGTCAGCTCAAAATATATAGCTACACTAGCTTTTCATAGCTACTTATCTTAATTATCTAATATAAATATTGACAGAAAATGTTGACTAGACAGGACTTTACACTGGAACTGGGTGACTTGAACATTTGATTATTTAAAACCCAAAACAACAAAAATGTTTCTTATGACATGCAGTGACAAAGGTTAGGACACTCCACCTACAACTTTGCACTGCAAATATTGCTCATCAATTTGCTCCTCTTTCCACCTTTTGCTCCAGTCTGGTTCTTTCCTCCAGAGAGGCTGAAATCCAGGCCGATCTGTTGGATTGAGTCTGGACATGTCCGGACATGTACACCCCCTGAACATCCACAGAGTTAGTGATTTATCTGCGTGTAGCTTTTGTGTGTTTTAATCACTGACAAGAAACACACACACACACATACACATGCAGGCACACGCAAAGGCTCAATGACAGGTGGGGTCTGCATGTATAGTACATGTGTATGTGAGCGAGTCGTGCATGAAAGCGTACGTGTCCCTATAGCGATGCTTGAAGTCAGGTGGGTTCGCAACATCTAGGGTCCCCTTTGAAGGTGTGTTCATGTACACAGACAGACACACACATACACTGACCAGCTGTTTCTCTCTTCCTCTGCTCTTTGATGTCTCTACTTTTTCCATCCGACCTACCGTAGTTGCATCTCTCTCTGTCCTCATTCCATACTGTAGCTCTCCATTCCATTTCATCCTCCTGTAATTACAGCTGTTTATGACTTTTAAAAATCAATCTAACGTCATGATAACATCAGAATTTGCGCAAGCACACTGCAATGACAACATTGCAAAAGCCCTTCATCGTAATAAGGGATTTAACCTCTCAGTGAGTCCTAAAATCTGCCAGTGTCACCTAACAAGGTGTCACTTATTATTAAAAAAAATCAACTTTGAAAAAGGATGCAACTGCTTATGAGTTTTACAAATAGTAAGTCCAGGAAATCTGAAAAGACTTATTGTATCAATTCATTTTCTTCAAACAAGGAAAACATCGCTGAAATCAATGGATGTAGAATTATGTTGGGCTAAATGGAGACTTCTTCTATCTGAAAAACTAAATGTTAAACATTAAAAACACGTCCTTTGACATTGGATTTGTTTCAGCGTCCTTTTTTTAATCATTTCAAAAAAGTTTATGTGCTAAAGCAACCAAGAACAATCTGTGCACACACAGACAGAAACACACGTCTGTCTGTCTGTATGTCAGTCAAGTATGGTAATTATTGTTTAGATTCAGCTCTCTGCAGTAGGCATGTGTCCGCAGCAAAATGTACAGAACAATGCAGAAATCAAAACGTCTTTTCTTTCATATAAGTTCCTCCTGCTGTTGAGCAGGGACACTCTGGCGCTGGAGCGAGGATCAGTTTCATACACACAACCTCTTTTGATAAGGACACACACAGAGATGTAAGCCGAACTATTAGAACTATTTTTCCCTAACATTTCAAGATCGGCGAGTATTTGCAGCATTTGCACAAGGCCGCTAAAACAGCTGATATAAATCTGTCTAACCTTGTATGTTCACTGCCTTGAAGCACATTTTCACATATTTTGGAATCAACCTGGAATTTTCTGCATATTGACAACCACAAACAGACTCGAGAAATGAGCTTCTATGAACTTCAATATACCGGGAAAAAATGGCTTTAATAAACTGCACAGAGCTGCTTAGGCTAATACATAGAAGCGAGAAGAAAATGCAGCTGTCAATAAAAATAGGAAATGTATTAAATCCCATTCACTTCATGATGTGATTGGCCAGCTCTGTGGAGGTGAGAAAGCATGCAGGTTTGAACTTCTCGCTCTCTTTTTCCATTGTTCAAACAACTATTTGTGGTATTTTCTGTGTGTACCACATTACAAATATGCACACATATCTGTATTTTCTTTGCAGAAGGTTACATCTCTCCCCTCTACGATGGTCACCTTTTCATTCCACCTTCGAATGTGGCTGTTTGGAATAACTTCAAAAGCTACAGATTGACTCCATGGTTGGGTGAAAGGTTGTATGACCTAGATCTAATGCCCTGACTGTTAGCTTAGCTTAGCATAAAGACTGAAGTAATAGTTTGTCTGGCTCTGTACAGAGTTTTGAAAAAGATCAGTGCAGCAGCAGCAACGATAAAAATCACTAACGAACTTGTTATATCTTTGTTTATTCCATGCATTGATAGACTAACAGTTACACCACCTGTCTCTTTAAACTGTCACCTCTCAAATAAAGCCAAAAGTGCAAAAATGAGTTCCAATAATAACAACTAAGAAAAATAAATCCTATGATGATGTTGCAAATGAGACTGAATCCATCAAAATAACAGAAATGTTGTCGATGTTTTCATGACCAGATACTTTTAAAGATATTTGTGTCACAAAGCAATCAGTATATGAATAGTACAATACCGGCATTGTGATTTTAAAAAAAATGTGGCTCAACTAAAATAATAATAATAGATGCATTTCTGCAGGCAGATGTATTTTCTGGGAATAAGCATTTAAATTGGCTGCGTGGAAAAAAAGTCGCTCTGTTGATGGAGGCGCCTCACATCATCAAAAAGCTGTGTTTTTAACCCAACATTTTCCCATGTTGTAATCTTCTTTTAACCATCTTCCCTTCATCTTGGAGCCATTAAGACCTTCTAGTGTTACCTGGTCTGTCTGTGGCCCGGCGGAGCCCCAGAGCCTCAGTCTTTGTCCGGGCCCGGGCAGCAGGTGAATAGGATGCCCATGCGAGGGGCCTCTCAGCCCAGATACACCTGATACCTGCTTCCCACACCCCCCACAATAACATCCACCCACCACCCCACCTTCTAAAGACCTGACTGGACCCCTAAAGCCCCCAACTCCTCTTGACTGTCTGCCAGCTGCCTTCTTTTTCACAGAAATACAACAAGAATGAAGGATGTAATTGTTGACAGCATTGCCAACTTTGTCCCCCCATTGTGTGTATGATGCTGTAGGTATGGTCTCGTTCTCTTTTTTGTAAAGTCTATGTTGGCTGAGCCTCATATCTGTGTGAACTCTGTGTTCACCTTTGAAGTTCTCCACCATGCATCTCTACAGCCCCTCCCCGTCGCTCCCACCGCTTTGATTCCCTTTCTTGTTACGGGGAGTTGGCTGATCCGTAGATAATGCCACTCAGTCTCTTCGAAGCTACACGTTGCTCGAGAAAACACAACCAGCATGAGTCAGGTGCAGAGCAAATAGAGAAATACTTAATCTTACTTGATCTATTTCACGTTTCATTTGTTGATGTGTACATTCAGATGCCAGAGATTGTGGAGTAGTATGAAACAGGGTGGGATGAGTGCACACTGGGTACAGAAAATGGCTAGAGTTACTTTGTTTGCACTGGATTATTGGTGTGCTTTAGCCACAGACTGTCTATTGCTTTCACTTTTTACTGCGTGTCACCAATGTGCTGAAATAGCACAGTTCCTTTGAAGGCACACAGATGGATTAAAACAAGCCTCACGTTTGCATGCTGGTGACAGTTTGACTGGGACCGGCTCTGAGGACAATACAGCCGAACCTCTTCACTGCCTTTTACTACATTGACAAACAGTAGTAGCCACCACAGAAGTTACCCACCACACATCTGTGTCATGTTAGTACTGCAGCACTCTTATTTTCAGGGTGAAACTTTGTATTTATAAACTTTTCAGGAACATTCCTTGTTTGTTTTTGGTTTGCTCTTGTGAAAGATCAACTTTTTCGACTGATACTACAAAATATAACAACTACAAGTGGATTAGTGCAGTTAATAGTACAGTTTGACCATGTAATAACTATCCAGTAACTGTAACTAATGTCCATTGTGGCTTTAAAGTTGAAACTGGAGCTTCATCCTTAACTTTGAAACAGCATTTAGAAAAAAGTAACTGACTATTGCAATCATTAAGCAATTAATTAATAGCATCAATTAAAAGACAGATTTAATTATTGATGGAATTCGCTGTATTTTTAATCTACACAAATCCAATGTGTAAGAAGCCCTAAAACACACTTAGGCAGTGTGAATATTTAATAAAAAAAGACTAATTATCAGTCACTAGACCCAAACCAGGGCAGAAAATGAGGTTTAGATCTGGCAATGGCATCCAATAGAGCACAGCTTTACTTTTCATGCAATTTCATTAACACAGAAAGTGAAGCTTCCACAGCTTGCAACCAGTATCAGACTACCAGAGTAGAGTTTGTTATTTGTGTTAACAGCAAGCAAAGTCACATAAACTTGGTATTAATATGACGAGCTGTTGCAGAAACTTGGACACAAGTGGCTCGATTGTCAGCTAAAGATACTGTTTGAAAATGTGGTATCATTTGTTCAGCTCAAAGAATTACAGCTGGTGTCAAAGCTCAAGGTTCAAGCTGGAAACTCCCATGTGTAAATCTTTACCAGCTAGTGCTCTGTCTTTTTTTTTTAACATACTTGAGGTAAGATCTGGGCTGTAATGTTGGACACCAGAATCTAGAAAACCGCTGAGATTCATCCACACAATAGCCTAACTACTGGGGTCAGACTGTACATTTAGCATAAAGCAAACAATCCATTATAAGACCTAGTGAATTCATGAATTACAGTACTATAATGAAATGCAGTTTTTCAATGCAGTTAGTGTTTGTAACTTATTTTTAAATTATCATTATCTGCTTTACAAGGAATTGTGTAAAATTAATTGTATTACAGCTGAAAAATTCCTATTTTGTTACCCATCATCAAAGAAAATACGAATAGATTTTTCATCCGTGTGTGTCAGTAAACCTCTGTGTGTTTGTGTCTTCGTGTAAATGTTGCATGTGCACATCTGACGATGTGAACGTGTGATTCCATAGGAAATGATAAATGGCTTATTTCGATCTCCCAGCTGTTGGGCCCTTTTCTACAAGACAACGACTATAGCTTTGTCAGCAGAAACAAATGATCTATCAACACACACACACACACACACACACACACACACACATTTCTGCAGCCTGGTCAGTGGTGAGTATGATGGATTGGACCTGAGGTGTGTCTTGTCTGGGTTATTGATAGGCAGGTATTGGAGTGGCAGCATGAAATATTAATAGACCGGAGCTAAACGCCGATCAGACGAGGAATGAGAAGGAGAAAGAGAAGGGCAACAGCAGTGGAAAGCGAATAGTCGTGCTGGAGGCTTAATAGCATTTACAAATGATGAGTCGTATTAGAAAAGCAGGCGCTCACGTTTGTGTGTCTGAGAATTTAAAATATGTTTGATATCGGTGTCAAATTTATTCTTTTCTCAATGGAAATTCCCTCCATCTTTGATACACTTCACACACGCAAACACACAAATCTTTTTCTCTCGCTGTCTTTCTGTCACTCTAACCCACATCCTGTTGTGGTTCTTGTTCTCCCCTCTGCTTTGATATCTGAGAACCGCTGGCTTTCGTGGACGGACAAGGCGCACCTTTGTCTCTGCCACACTGCACGAGTGTTTGTCATCATTTTTGGGGGAAATCAGTGCGTATTTGACTGCATGCGGGTTCTTCTGATAGCAACTCTCACACTCAGTAATCCCTTGCCAAGAATCTGTCCTCAGTGATGCACTTTAAACAGCGAAGAGGGTTGAAACATCCCACCACTATTAGATGCAGAGTGTGTATGTGTGTGTGTGTGTGTGTGTGTGTGTGTGTGCGCGCATTGACGCAGCACTGCAGAACAATCTATACTAATGATTTCCCATAGACACCTCAAGTTGATCTGAGAACTGGGGGGTGGGGGGTGTCAAATGAGACGAATGACGAGATGGAAGGAAGGAATGAAGGACGAGGCAGCACAGAGGAACAGCAGGAGGTTATAGAAGGATTATTACCAATATTACAGTATTGAATCCACAGTTGAACCACTATTATTTATTTAGGCGGCAGTTTAAAGCAGCCCTCTTTGGAGTTCACAAGTTATTAACGATGTTATTAATGGTAAATAATTACTAAATCACCAATACTTTAGTGATTAATTATCAACCAGCACTGGCTCTTTGCTTTGTGAGTCAATAATATTCAAGTCAGTAATCAAATGCTAATGAGGTTTTCACTCTCTAATAACAGATTGAGTCTGTAGGTATAGATAAGTGTCATAATAAAAAAAAAATCTGAGTTTCTCACTTTCTTAAAAGATTATCATCAAAAGTTAAAAATACATCTACAGTCATAAATATCAACTATCATAAATCTGCTGCTGTGAATCTTAATCTTCTGAATGGTTTGTAAGGCATGTTTCTTCAAGAATTGCCAAAAATACACCATTTAACAGAGAGCCATGTAAACTGGAAAAACAGAGAAGAATCATCAGGTTTTCATGAGTCGCATGCGGTTCTGTTAGAACAAATAACGAAAAATAAGTTTGAAATTGTGCTCGACACAGCTCGTTCAAAAATTCTGTAAAAAAATAAACAAACAAAAAAAAATTCTGAGTACCAACCAAACAGCTGTGAGTGACTCAGCTGCAGCCAACAGTCATGTGACAACAATTGAGAAAAATTTCAGGTGAGCTGCAGGCTGTGTTTACACAGAGCACAGAGGATACAACAGCAGAGTATCTAAAAGACTAAACTAAATGGTCATGGTGAAAATATCTTTCTTGGGTTGATGTGCAGAGTAGTGTGAAGAATGTCTAGTCTGGAGAGGTCAGAAAAATATAACTAGAACTTCTCAAATAGTCTCAAGTGGACCCACCTTTTGTCCCCTTAATGTGGTAACACCTGTGGACATGTTGTACATACTGGTTCCACTTTTTTTAATTACTGTAAAACAAATAATCAAATAAAATTAAACTATATTTTTGTGATTTGTGGCATTATAATGTAAATAGCCTATATAACATTTTCCTCTATCTGTAGCCATGGTAGTGCTGTTTCCATAGAGGTGCAGAACTTTATACTGCAGTTAAAAATGAACCTACAGTGAGTAAAAATGTGACAGGAGCAAAAAATGCCCAGAAACCACTTAGAATTCAAATACAGATTATGCTACTCTGATACTCTGCAGCTAAAAAGCCCTCTGAATTTTCACATTCTGCCATTTAAAAAAAATGTTTTTTGTGATTACTGACTGATGAAGCACTGGTATCCAATTTATTAATCATTATTAATAAAATAGGAACAGTAATTTTGCTGGCTATGTGTTTGTGGAGTTTAAATTGAAGTTGTGGCTCCAAATCTCTTTACACATGAAAGCAGAGGTACGTCTGTAGCTAAATGTGGTAAAGACAAAAACAAAGAGAGCATGTTATAGTATTGTAAGACCTCAAAAAGCAGAAATCACTTTATAGATTGAAAAATGTTGCATTGCTTTAATAAGAGATTCTGGAACCTGCAACCAACTCTCTTATGTCACCTTGAAAACTTGCTTACAATGTTAAATGAGCTTAAAAACCATGCCGTTGACATTTTTATCCTCATTTTCATTCAAGTTCTTCAAATAAGCTATGCAATAGTGAGTGTTTCCTTTAACATGTGTGTGGGTTTTGTATGTACAGTACGCACAAGTGTGTGCGCGTTTGAGAAGCCTTGAACCTGCACAGTGGAATTTCCTACAATCACTTCACATTGTTCAGGCTAACAACGAGCCAAAGACGACAGGGCAGCACAGAAACCCTCCACACCCTTCAGGACGTCTCTGAGGAACCATAAGCACTTCCAGGTCAAAAGGCCAGCAAGCACACACACACATACACACGCGTACGCACACACACACACACACACACACACAGCAGAAAACTCAACAGGTCACTATCCACAAAACACATCTGGGAATTGCACATTTCAAGATGTCAGTGAATCTTTTTGGGGAATAAAGCCTGGACTCTATTTAGTTTCTCACTAATAAAGCAGCATTCATTATACTGGTAAAGGCTCACAGTTGCATGGTCACCCTCTCAAGGACATTCTGACCTCAGTGACAATGATAATAAAAGAGGAAGCCAAAGAGCCTGAGAACCATCCATCTCTATTAATCCTGCCAGGTTTCCTATGGCTGACAGAGGGAAATCACTAATAGTGAAGCAGTGATAAGAACACAGCAGGGTCACAGAGGGATGAGACAGTGAAAATATCCCTTTTCATATTTGAATGATTCAGTTTCACCTGCTGAGCTGAGTAAATCTGTCCCGATGAACAGCTGTAAGTTCAATATTCCATGTTTGCAATCCCGAATGTTTAGATCTATTAGCTGTTTTCTGTCTGCTGTGTGGATATGTGCTGGGGAGGTGATATATGTTTAGGGGCTTTGCTGCAATTTCCCAGTTTAGACTTGGGAGAGATTAAGCAGAATGCAGACATAATACTAAAACAGTGAACAGTAATGAGCCTCAAAGCTGCACAAGCGAGTGATGATTCCTTGTGGTTTCATTATAAGAGACTCATTATTAGCAATATTATAAAATCAAATAAACTATAAGCTCTAAGGTTATCACATGGGTGAATGTAGTGTGAGAGTGAGTGGTTGGTAGTCAGAGGGGCTGATGGAGCAGACTGGCAGCCTCGCCTCCGTCAGTCTACCCCAGGGCAGCTGTGGCTACATACGTAGCTTAGCACCATCGAGTATGGAGTGAATGAATAATGCAATGCAAAGCATCTCTCAGTGCCTTGAAAAGCGCTATATAAAACCAATGCATTATTATTATTATTATTTACTGATCTCTTAATCTTCTCTTCATTTGCTTATGTGTATATTCATTTTAGAAGTCCATTTTCATTTAGGTCCACAGACTATTTTCAAGGTTATTTCTCTGTAAGTGATGTAGGACTTAGAGTTTCTAATATAGTCCCAAAAAAATCCTATAAGGTTACATTTATAAAGCTTTTTACAAAAAGTCAGTGGAAAGAGTTTTGTTTTATTTATTTCCACGACAGTAACACACTGTTAAAAAAAAGGTTTGACAGGCATTTTATGTACAATTAACTGTTATTTTACTGATTCTCCCTGTTTCGTTAAATTACAGATAATTACTCAGTAAACAGAAAAAATTATTAATTTGTTTGTTAACGGTAAAAAAAATTCAACATCAAAAGTCTTTTTTTGCAAATAGTAATCCATTCTTTTATAACACCTGACTGTAAAATTACATTTTATTTTACCGTATTTGAATTTGCAAAAACATTACTGTTTTACGGATATTGTCCATTGTTTAGAAGACAAATTATGTATTAAATAATTAAATGATAATAAAATAATTAAAGACTGAAAAATGATAAACAAGATTTAAATGTTATTTTACAGATGTTCTCTGTTTTGTCAGTATAACAGAAAATATCTCTTAAAATTATAAAAAAAAGTTTTAATTTACATATTAAGCATAAAAAACAGGTCAAAACTGTAAATAATGTCCGCATCAAAAATCTGTATTTTTACAAAGGGCAAATGCTCTCCTACAACGTATCATCGTAAAATTATACAGTTTTACTGCATTTAAATCCACTATAAACATTGTTATTTTTAAGATATTACTCTTTATTTTCACTGTTTGTTGTTGGTGTTGAAAAAGTTGTTGAATGTGACAGTATTCCACCATTTTTAAACACATTTTCATATTTTTTTCTGGCACCTTTTCTGCCAGATTTCCAGTTTCTGCGGTACGGTTATAATCCTGTGATTGACAAAAACAGATATGGTTTTTCATACGTATGCACATTTGTGTGTGTGTGTGTTGTGTGTTGTGTGTGTGTGTGTGTGTGTGTGAGAGAGAGAGAGAGAGAGAGAGAGAGAGAGAGAGAGAGAAGCAGACATCGAGGTGTGAGAAAGAGGCCGTAAGGTGCTGCATTAGAGGAAACCACCATGATGAGGGTTGTGAACTACATTCAGGCTGCTGGCTGTGCAGAAACAACCAGCAGTGTGTTTACATTGTGCCGTACAGTACATGAACCTGAGACAGTCACATGACGCTGTGTGTGTGTGTGTGTGTGTGTGTGTGTGTGTGTGTGTGTGTGTGTGTGTGTGTGTGTGTGTGTGTGTACATATGTTATCAAGAGGAAGCGATTATAACTTGGTCGGGGTTGAAACCTACTTCAAACTTCAGCTGCCATTGTTCAGCCCTTCCTGGTTGTTACAGAGGAAGACGAGACTCCATCACTGTCACAGTTTATGACAGCCTCGCCTTGCTTTCTCTCTCACCTACTTTGTTCTTTTTCACTTGTTTGATCTCTTTATTTACATCTTTTGTCTCTCTATTTAGTCTTAGAGATGCAGCTAAAGTCAAAACTCTAACCTGCTTTTAGAAGAGCTCTTGCTTCCTTGTTTGACAGACAGAAATGCACAAAATAAGTTCACAGAACTGCTTTAAACCTTCCTTTACTTTACCACAGATTTACATTTCATTTCAATTAGACAACTTCTACAAACACAAACACACACTGTATGTGTTCAGTTATGTTGTGCTGCCATCTATTGTCTAAGACACGGCATGGTAGCATAAAACAGCAGTGAAGTCTCCTGACTCGTTTAAGATGGACAGGTGCCACGTTTTTCTTGCACAAACATGTGAAATAAGTCTATGAAAAAGGACATATATGGCAGGTTTGGAGTCTGAAGGTGAAATATTTTTATAGGATGTGGAAGTTGCAAGTGTTATGAGACTGAATTCATCACATAAAACCCATTTAGAGTCAGTCCAAAATCTTAAAATTTTTACAATATGTTTTGCGTGACCATCTCTAAATTGCTACAGAACTTTTTATTACACAGAATCAGAAATAATTTATTAATCCCTGAGGGGAAATTTCTTACATAACAGTTGCTCCCATTCAAAGTCTTAGAAAATATATAGATAAACATGAGTAGAAAAAATGTCCAAAAAACATAAATATAAGTAGAAACAATATAAGCATAAATGTAACATGTGCATTTTCTAACAAAATAAAGTGTAAGTATATGGCTATTTGTAAAGATATTTGTGAAATTTTAGTCCAAAACAAAAAATATGACTTTATTAGAATACATTTCTTGGTTGTGTTTGGAGAAGCAGTTTAAATCCGCAGAACTCTGTTCTACTTTGATAAGGCAAAATTGTTGTTTTTGTGGTTCAACTTGTCATAACTGCTTTATCATTTATGGTAGCTTCGAAAAATTATGTTTTTTTTTTTGTCATTTTTTGTGACCTATTATTTCACATTAAAGAGCATTCTCTGTGTTTTGTTTTTTATTACTGTGACATGAAGCTACATGAAGTTCACTTTTGCACTATATTTTTTATTTATTTTTTGTAAATGTGTGCTCAACAGTGGTACTTTCATGATGCCTTTTTTCATATTTCAACTCACCTATAATCAGAGAATATTTAATCTGCTTGTGCAATATTGCAGATTCTGGACCAATGTCAGGATGAGATATAACGGTGAAAATTTTAGGCTTTATCTTCATTACTTCCTGAGATACTGTCAATCAAACATAGCCCAAACTTAACTGTAAAAAAAGTGCTGAAAATGGGTCTACTGGCAAGTTTTATTTATATATATATATATATATATATACCATATGATTAAAAAAAAAACAAAAAAAAACAAAAGAGAACTTTTAAGGAAATCAGAGATGGTGAAGCAGAAGGGCCCTGACGATCTGAGATGGAATAACCCTTGACCTTTCCTTTTAAAGAGCAAATGTATTAATTTTCACTCAAACACTCTCTCAGAGCTTGAAGGATTGGTTGACTTGACTGAAACGCACACAGGTGCTGGAGAATAAATCAACACTCGTGTTACAACAATCACAGCTGATCTGATTCACCTGAGGAGACTCTCAATCAATTAAAACCTCCCCTCTGTGGGTTTTCAGTCTTCACCAGTGTGATCCAGCAGCTCGGACGTGTCCATCATACGTCAAAGTCCCAACATGCCCACCAAGAATGTCACTGACGAGCGGCTCTCCAAATTTAAAAACAAAGGGAAAGACCCGGCAGTAAGTTGAAAACTATTTTTCAAAATCTTTAGGTTAAATTGCATACATGAGCAATTCAGCCTAAACTCCTTGGTCGCCTTTTGTAGAAGCTTCGTGAGAAGAGGATCTCGGTGTGCGTTGAGCTGCGTAAAGCGCACAAGAACGAGAGTTTCCTGAAGAGGAGGAATATAACGCTGTCCTCTCTCCCGGACGAGGATGCTCTTTCTCCCGACTACTTCTCCACAGAGATGGTCAGTTCACAGAAACACGACTTCATACAAACTAGTGGCGCCTCTAACAGCATGTCTGTCCTTTAGGTGACTCCTTTATCCATGGAGGAGATCATTTCAGACGTGAACAGCGAGAGCAGAGAGTCCCAGACCAGAGGCTGTGGGGCAGCAAGGTGAGGAAGTAGGGATGTGGGGCCTGGATTCACTTTGGCATGTCACAAATGAAGAGCTTCTGATTTGGAATAACCATTATTTTAGGTGTGTTGCACAAATTGAGATCTAATTAGAACTGCTGAATTATTTGAAATTGTATTCTAAAAAGTAATTCAAGTGGCCTATTCCTACCACTGACTTAAAAGCAAGGTTGCAAGATTAAAATAAAAATAAGTTAAAATCTAGTTTCCCTAATTAGACTCTTTAAGTTGCAAACATGATTTGGATGGGTTGTGTTGACATAATACTGTTGGTAATTGCTTCAACTTAATAATGTATGGAATTTAAATTCAATTTTCTGCATTGATTCAGTTTAAAACTAAATTCCAGCTGAGGTAGCTTAATTTAATTGGCTTAGGATGTATATATTTTCAAAAATTTCATTTTTAACATTTGCCAAAGTAAAAACTTCATAATTAAGTACCAACACTTAAATTCATTTTGAATAATGTAGAAATACAGTTTTTAAAAAAGCTTAATTTTTGAGTAATCAAATTAAAAATGTGTTTACACTATCAATAATGAAATAAGTCATTAAAATTACCTGTGACTATAAAGGAAAAGCTAATTCCTCTGACTGTAGTTTGTTGGTTG
This sequence comes from Dascyllus trimaculatus, assembly GCA_024666655.1. Classification (NCBI taxonomy): domain Eukaryota; kingdom Metazoa; phylum Chordata; class Actinopteri; family Pomacentridae; genus Dascyllus; species Dascyllus trimaculatus. The sequence goes on from JAMOIN010000213.1 coordinate 116,724, forward strand.
AGCATGATTCCATTAGAAGTTGTCATAACTCAGAGTTGCAATATATGTTGTGACCAAATATACACTTTCTAAACTTTTGGGTGTAATGGAGGGAGGAAAAAAATGTAAGTATATTTTGTCCACCCTTCCCTCAGGAAGCTACTTTCTCAAGAGTGTAATCCTCCTCTGAAGGAGATCATAAACGCTGGCCTGCTCTCCCGCTTCGTCTCCTTCCTGTCGATGGACGATGAGCCGGCTCTACAGTTTGAAGCAGCCTGGGCTCTGACCAACATCGCCTCAGGGACGTCTTGGCACACACAGCAGGTGTATTGGAACTCTTGTGAAGGACAAACGTGGCTCACTCGGTGTTTAATGTGACTAACCGTTGTATTTAACTGTGACTTGAGTTTTCATGGTCAATAATGGTCATTAGAAGTCTTGTTTTTAAATCAATTTCAGACCAGACTAAATCTACATTTCTGCCCTCAGGTGGTGGAACATGGGGCTGTACCAGCTTTCATCTCCTTGCTGGGCTCACCAATGCTGCACATCAGTGAACAGGCTGTCTGGGCTCTTGGAAACATTGCAGGTGAATTTCCAAGTTAAATTAATGTTATATATTACTATGATGGCTAAAGTTTGAATTATTTCAACTGATGACAAGAAATGGTTTCCAAAGGACCCCTTGATGTAGTTGTGGAACTTGTATTAAGCAATGAGACTCAGCAGTCTAATTTTTGCTCTGTACATAAAAGGGCAGTGTTAAAATATAGATTATGTACATACATCTGCATCAGTTTCTCTGTGGCTCAATGTCCCAAGATGTGACTACTTGACAGGTGATGGTTCGGCTTATCGAGATGTCCTGATTGAGTGCAATGTCATCCCAGCCTTGCTGGCTCGCATCTCTCCTGACACACCAGTAAGGCAGAACTCCACAAGCTCACAACTATACACCCAAGGAGCATCACTTTTACCATTTAACACAAAGGGTTAGGGGAAAATTCCTTTTAGATTCAACTGCTTTACTAAACCCTTAGGTTTATAAGCTAGAACTACATTTTTCAGATGTGCAGCTTCATCTACAGAAACTAGCTTAGCAGTTAGCTAAAACCTCATGGGCGGGACAACAAATACACCTTTAACCCCACCTCATTAAACAGTAAGAGGCTCCGTCTGGTGGAGCGACCAGGTACTACAGCAAATCTACAATACATTTTCTGACACGCATGCCCCCTGTCTTCTGTATTCTTTAGTTGCTTAAATATATGGAAATCCATTAACTTCAACCACCTGTAGGACATTCTGATGGGATGTTAACCGTTAGTTCAGGATTGCACCACTGTAGCAACTCATGGACGGTTTAAGAAGTGTTAAAACTGATGCAGGAGAACCACCCTTAATATGGTAATTTGAGTGTAACGGTTTTAGTGGCTAATGTCAAGTAGAGGGAGTGAATGTCCATTGTACTAGATCTCCACACTAGATTGTTCTTTTGAAAAGTTGTCTAAAGTTCTGCAACAACTGACGTCACTTCATGAAATTTGCCAGATTGTGTGAAGCTCCCCCTCGTATGCAGAAATACTAACAGACCTGTAATCTGACTTTGATGTGTAAAGCTGCTGTTAAAGTCCATTACTCGTGACTCTTCGTAACTGCAGGTCGGCTACCTGCGCAACCTAACATGGACACTGTCCAACTTGTGCCGAAACAAAAACCCATTTCCACCCTTGTCTGCAGTCCTGCAGGTAAGTGAAACCACATCTCCATAGCGACCTTACAGCTATATCTAAGCTTGACATCAAGTTCCACTGATTAAGTCCAGAAAAGGTGCCACAATACCAGAAACATCAATGTGCCATCTGTCATTCCTTCAGGTGCTTCCTTCTCTGATCCAGTTGCTCCATCACAGTGACAAGGACATCCTGTCTGATGCTTGCTGGGCCATCTCCTACCTCTCAGATGGTGACAATGACCGTATCGATGTTGTCGTGAAAACTGGCATTGTTCCTCGCCTTGTGGAGCTCATGAGCCATAAGGAGCTCAGTGTCATGGTAGTTTTCTTGGATCACTAACTCTCAGGAGTGCACTAAAACTTCAACAAAACTAATATTGTAGATTTGAAAGTTTGCTACATGGAGAAGATGTGTAAGATCTGTCATTTCTGCCTGTGAGACACTGAGACTAGATTGTTGCTTCCTTAGTGATACTTGCAGTGGTGATTTGAGGTGTCACGCATGTCTGAATTGAAGAATAGAAATAGAAGTTTCTTAAGTTGGTCTTCAAGTCAGACAAAAGGCAGAATCTGAGGCAGTGAAGTAATCCACATTCCATCTTCCTGACTTCCAGACGCCAGCGCTCCGCTCCATCGGGAACATAGTGAGCGGCTCCGACGTGCAGACCCAGATGGCAATTGATGCCGGAGTTCTGAATATCCTTCCCCGGTTAATGAGGCACCACAAGGCCAGCGTACAGAAGGAGGCAGCGTGGGCTTTGTCAAACATTGCTGCAGGACCTTGTAATCAGATCCAACAGCTGGTTACCTGTGGCCTGCTTCCTCCTTTGGTAGAACAGCTTAAAAGTGTAAGTCGTCTTTAAATCTGTTGAATGTTATGCTTGAATATCTATCAGGAGCTGCTTTTATTACACAATATAACTAACAAAATGGATTGGTCACTAATAGTTTTGCACAAGATGTCTTGACTTGTCATAGTAGCACAGGTGTATTAATGCTGACTGCCTCCTACTTAGGGCTTGACCTGTATTTCTTCAGTCTAATAAGTCTATTAAATGACTTCGTCAGTAAATTTAGAGTTAAATAAGCACTTGTTTGGAAGGCTTAAATAAAATCCAAGAGCTATGTATTAAGTCATTTGTAACTTATGGGATAAGACTTGTTCTGATTTTCTTTCAGCCTCATTCTGAGTCGGCTCGTCCTCTGTAGTCCTTCTCCTGTGGAAAATGTATCTCGAACATTTCATTATGCCCAACAATGGCTGTGTCAGATTCTTTAAATCTACAAAACGTTGAGTTGCACTGGGATTCAAAATCACCAGATTTAGCAGCTTCAGAATTGTATTTTCAATCTTTTCTCAGGGTGACTTTAAGACTCAAAGGGAAGCGGTGTGGGCAGTGACAAACTTGACCAGTGGGGGCACTGTGGAGCAGGTGGTCCACTTGGTGCAGGTTGGAGCGCTGGAAGCGATCATCGACCTGCTGCAGGTCAAAGATGCAAAAGTCATTCTGGTCATACTGGATGCCATCAACAACATCTTCATGGTGAGTACATGCAGTTTCCCTTTGTCAAATTAGGAGATGACAAAAGGAAAACACATGAACTTGTGCAACAAATTGGGCCAAAGTCAAACTACATGTGCATCAAACCAGATGCTGATTATCAGAAGTGGGTTTGGGTTGTTAAATGTGACTTTCCAGGCAGCAGAAAAGCTTGGTGAGACAGAGAAGCTGACCCTGTTAGTTGAAGAGCTGGGAGGACTGGACCGCATTGAGATGCTGCAGAACCATGACAATGATATAGTGTACCGGGCTGCACATAACCTCATCGAGAAATACTTTGGTGATGTAAGTTGCCTTTCTTAGTTGGTTGTTTTTTTTTTTCTCTGTACATTCTATAAAATTAATCTCTAAAAATGTCTGAAGGTGAGGAAACTCTTGTCTTGAAATTTGACTCGGCTTTTGTTGTTCTAGGGTGAATTCGAAGGAGTCAAGGTTGACACCACAGTGGATGCTTTCGTATTCAAGAGCCCTGATGTTAAGAGAACCTTTGAATTTTAAACTCAAACTTGGCTATTGTATGTGTTTTTGATATTCATGTGGAAAGGAAAATAAATTTGCTAGTATATTAAAACCTCAAACTGGTGGTATAAATTATACTATCTTGTACCAGGTACTGTTTATAAGTCGGATATAGACCAGCAGTCTGTACTATGAAGAAATGTTTACATGCCACAACATCTTTTGCCATCAGGCTACACAAAGTCTAATTGCAGTAACAAAGCTGGTTATCAAGTTAGGCTATGAGGACATTCACATGAAAGGGCCACTAGATGACAAGTTACAGCTACGGTGGACAAAATTGCATATTTCTTGAAGAACAAACTATAATTCAAAACCAGATAGGAATTTAAAAATATAATGCTGGCCACAAACGACATAGCTGCTGCAGCCAAAGTAGGAATGGAAACTATGACGGCGTAAGTTAATGTGGTTAATATTGCTGGTCATTAAGGCTTGAGCAGATCTAATTGAGCTACAACTGTGTACGCTATTAAACACCTATGTCAAGTAAGATTTATTTACTTTTAAATATAGCCCTAACCCTGGCAGTGTTGTTCTTGCTTGGGGGACAAGTATAGAAAAATGTAAAAGCGTAATTCAAACCAGTCAGTAGGCTTAAATCCCATAAGGTCAACGAGCAAAAGACTTTTTGCTTTGTCAGTCTGTTTTAATTTTGTATTGCTATGCAAGGACCTATAAAAATATAATATTGCTTTGAAATCAGTGGAACCATGATATAGACCTAAAAACCACAACAAATGGTTAATCTGTTCTAAACACTGATTTGATATAAAGTGAACCAGATGAAATGCTGTTTAAAGTATATTTACTAATCTGCACTATTACAGATTTGACATGAGTTTTTTGGGTTTTTTTTACATTTTTGAAACCGAATCTGACACAGAATCTGAAACTGTGTTGAAATTATACAATTTCCCTGCAACACTGTGTTGTCCATGTACAGTCCAAGATGGTGTAGAGCTACTTCCGCCGCAATAAAAACGCTGCCATGGTTGGCGGGAGGTTCTTTTTTTAATTGCAGCAATATGTGTATTTTTGTAGTGCAACATCCACTCAGTTGCCCATTTATTAGGCACATCTTTCTGAAAGTAATTGATTCTAAAACGACAAACCCTCCCTTCATTGAGTTTATTATAATTTTTTGTTGGTACTGTTTAATTTGATTAAACTTTAAAGACACCCAAGAGGCTTCAGTTTGTGCAGCTGTTAAACTCTATTGCACTATACAAAGAGGATTGTTATTTAGCTCCTCTTATGATAAAAATGGGGCAGACAAAATTATAAAGGCCTTTCAGCATCCACCTAAATGACCATATAGTTGACACAGCGTGGAAAAACGGATACAAAACACTACCCTCAAAGAGATCAACAGGATTTCGGCACCAGTGAGAATGTTTGATTTTGACTGTTAAAATTGTTGTTGATGCATGACTGAGTCTAAAACCACTGCATGGTCATCGCCCTGAATCACCTTTTCTTTTTGTCTTAACGTTTTCTTTCTGGCTTTTTAGGATTTAAAAAATGAAACCGTTTAATGGCAGCTTTTAAAGGGACTTCCCAAAGAAGGGAAGAGCTCTCACTTGGTTAAACATGAATTTCATCAGAGTGGTGATTTTCAGTCAGATCTTGCATTAGGTTTCAGTTTTCAGTTTCTTTGTAACTAAAATAGAAAATCTCCACTTCCAGGAAAAAAGGGAGTGGCTGAATTTTCTCATTTATGCTGACTGGTCACTTGACAAACTTGTTTGTTTTTTTTCTCAAGGCAGACAGAAACGAGCACTTCTAGATTGATCTTTTAAAAAAAACTAATTTCTGACACACTTTACAACTTTAAAGATTCCTCTAAATTACAATACAATATTTTATCACACCCTCCACTGTATCGAGAAACCACACAGATATTTCTGGTTTAATCTTTACGAGTTTTGAAACGTGTCTGATATTTCTGCCTTCACTTCACTACACTGGAAGTGAATAACATTTAACAGTGGCAGGCTTTTTTCCTTGAACACAATGATCTGAAAACATGTGAAAGTGAAACCAAAAGCACCATCAGGCAGAGACACATGACCTCTTACTAACTTAAAACTTCCAACTTTTAAAGTTGATGAGATCAACAAATCTTGTCTTGCTGGCTATGCTAAATTAAATCTGGGGAATCCCCTGGTGATTACATGAGCAGATTTTTGACCCGATGAGATGGGTATTTTCTATAATTTTGCTACACCCCTTCCTTATCCACACCCACAGCAGCTGTGATATAAGAAACGATGACTGGCATCATCTGTACTGAAGACTTCACACTGACTGGCTCTGACAGTTACACCACCTGTAGCTCTACTATCAGGTAAAACCAAATCTGATTTATTCACATTTAGATCATTTAAGTGCTTTCATAAAATGCCGTGAATAGATGGTTATCAGACACAACAATGAGCAAAAATTATGTTTGATTTTAAAATGACTATATGGTTAGTGATACAATGTTCTCTTTAAAATTTGAGATGTTTTTTTCTAGCATTAACATCTGACTCTCGTGCATTAGATATTAAAGAAGTGGTTTGTAAATGGGCTGTATGCGCTAACTTGTTTTACATATTTTTTGTTTTACCACAGTTAAGCAGTGTCGACCATGTTGAAGAATAACATATTTGTTCTCATCTGCTGCCTCTGTGTAAAGACAAACTCTCTAAATGCAAAGACGGTAAGACAACAGAAACTCTTATTCAACACTTTCCTTACTAAATTCTAATACAATGCCATAGATTCTACATGTACCTTTTGGTTTTTGTTGACTAGTCAAAAATGTGTTTTTATAATATAATGCAGTCCAGTACACCATAGCTACTTACTATATTTAATACATGTAAAATTAAATTATCGCCTTTTTGACAACAAAAACTGAAAGCAAATAAGCTGCATAAAAATACTTGAGTCAAGGCCTCCAGAAACAAAACTGATATCTATGAAATATTCTGAATATTTAAATTCTTTAGATTGTATATATCTACACTTTAAGAAAGAAACCCATGAAATTACTAGCACCTCACTACATGTCCCGCATTTAAAAATGGAAATGTTCTGTTAGTTGACAATGCATCCACAGTAAAAGAAAAAAAAAAATATATATATATATTTATTATTATTATTTTTAAAATAGGCATTTATTTATAGTTTTAACAGTGACTATAACACACCTTTTGTGTCCAAAGGTGTGTTTCCTTGTTATAGACACATGACTGTGAAAACCACTGTATACTGTCTACTGAAGCTTTTTGAGCATGGAAATCTAAAGAGACTGAAGGCATTGAGGCTGACAGACTGGTCTGATGAAAGACACTAAATTAAAAAAAAAAGAAAGCTCATGACTTCAGTATTCTTCAGTTCCCCTTTTCATTAAAACCATTTCAATGATGGGGCCAGTTCTCCATTTGTTTAACAAGCACTTTTTGTTGACAATAAACTACTCATTCTTATTTTTCTGCAGTTGCCTGAACAGGACATCGTCTCTCTGAAAGCTTTAGAGGTGGATTCTGTGAAATTTCCTCGTGAGGAAACTACTACGGCTCCATATTTTACTACAGAAGATCCTGTAAAGTCTCAGAATATCTCCATGCAGGCTGTCGAGGAGAAAACCACAAACGTCTCACTGAAGTCCTCCGGTGCCTCAGTGCAGGTTTCCTCCGGTCTGTCTGGTCTCTTCAGAATCCCTCTGAGCTTGTCTTTGGACTCTGTTGATGACATGTACTACGGCTGCTCCGAGAAGATGCTGATCAAGGTGAAACGTCAGTTCCTCCCCAGAAGCAGCAGGGAAGATCTGCACACCACATACACAACACTTTGCGCCATTAAAGCCATGAAGACTAAGGACGCCTATGATCTGCTGTCCTGGGATCACTTCAGGGCTCTGTGTGCCTACACAGCGGGGGCCTATGATGACTTAAACCGAGCCGTCCGCAAGGGTAAGGCCTCCTATAGGACCTCGTTTGAATTTCACGCCCTGCACTTCCTGCTGTCTGATGCCATCAGGCTCCTGAAGCTCAACCAAAGGAGCTGCTACACCACATACCGGAGAAGCAAACTGCTCTTCAGCGGACAACCTGGACAAACCATCCGCTTCGGCTCCTTTGCCTCCAGCTCCTTCAACCCGAACCTGCACCAGTTTGGACGGAGGACCTGCTTTGAGATTCGCACATGTTTCGGCGCCTACCTCAAGTCTTACTCAGAGTTGGACTCGGACGAGGATGAAGTTCTGATTCCTCCATACGAGATGTTTAACATCGTCTCTGTTGACACGTCAGGAGAGAATCATTTAAACTGTGATGTTTTCTACAGGCTGGAGAATGCCGGGATTCACAGCAGTCTCAACTGCCAGGCTGTGGACCTTTAATTTTAAAACTGTAACACTATAATTAAGTCCGTTTGATACATGTGTATAACTACTCTCATTGAGCTCTACAGTCCACATGTCAACGTGTGTATTGTTTCACTGTGAATTCATTAAAGCACTATTTTATTGAGACTAAACACTCATTCGTGATCCTAATTTCACCATGACATCCATTCAGCAGCTGATTCTTTGCCTTTAGATTATGTCAAATGAGGTTCATCAAATAGTATCTGATTACTTTTTACCCATAGTGCCATACAAGTTGAGGTAGAAAGTTTATTATTTTACAAAATAAAAGACGTGAAATATTGCAAAATAAGAAAATAGGGCGCGTAATGCACAATTTTAATCTGTTTCGGTTTATTTGGTTTTACACTTCTGTTCTTTAAACCAATTGGAGACCAATTTATTCATAAGCACACTTTTGTTAGGTTCTCACTTTCAGTTACCTTTATTAGTGTTCTAGAGAGGAGAACAATGTTGTTCCAAAAAGGTGTGCTTTATAGTTTGTGGTACTTGTCATCAAAAGCTCCTAAACCCCTTTACGATACAACAGGTTCACTCCACAAACAAGATAGAAAAACTGCTTCAAGTTCGAAAAACTCAAGTGACTCCTTAGAAAATCTGCACCTTGTACATAAAATAAGCACAACCTGGCTGGGTCAATATTAAGAATATATTTCTACTCTTTATTTACAATAAATGGCTTTAAAAAAAACAGCATTAGATCTGGCTTAAAACAGGCTAAAAACAGCCAACTTCCACTAGTCTGTCACGCCCAAAGAAATCTAAACAATGCACAACAAAATTACACTTAAAAAGAGACGTGAAGAGAGGCTGGCTGACCACTTCAGGAGTAGCAGTTTACCTACTAAAACACTAATTTCTTATTTTGTTTTGTTCTCATCATCACTGAAAATTGTGCTGGTAAAAGCCAGTCTGAGAGCAAACTTATCTACTCACACTACTCATAGTACAACCCCTGGAAAAAATTATGGAATCACCAGTCTCGGAGGATGTTCATTCAGTTGTTCAATTTTGTAGAAAAATAGCAGATCACAGTCATGACACAAAACTAAAGTCATTTCAAATGGCAACTTTCTGGCTTTAAGAAACACTAAAAGAAATCAAGAAAAAAACTATGTGGTAGTCAGTAACGTTTACTTTTTTAGACCAAGCAGAAGGAAAAAATTATGGAATCACTCAATTCTGAGGAAAAAATTATGGAATCATGAAAAAAACACAACAACAAAAGAACACTTCAACACACCAACAGTACTTTCTTGCACCACCTCTGGCTTTTACAACAGCTTGCAGTCTCAGAGGCATGGACTTCATGAGTGACAAACAGTACTCTTCATCAATCTGGCTCCAACTTCCTCTGATTGCTTTTGCCAAATCAGCTTTGCAGGTTGGAGCCTTGTCATGGACCATTTTCTTCAACTTCCACCACAGATTTTCAATTGGATTGAGATCTGGACTATTTGCAGGCCATGACATTGACCTTATGTGTCTTTCTTCAAGGAATGTTTTCACAGTTTTTGCTCTATACAAGATGCATTATCGTCCTGAAAAATGACTTCATCATTCACAAACGCCCTTTCAATTGATGGGATAAGAAAAGTGTCCAAAATGTCAACCTGAACTTGTGCATTTATTGAAGATGTCATGACGGCCATCTCCCCAGTGCCTTTACCTGACATTCAGCCCCACATCATCAATGACTGGAACTCTGCATGTTTTCTTCAGGCAGTCGTCTTCATAAATCTCTTTGGAACGGCACCAAACTAAAGTTCCAGCATCATCACCTTGCCCAATGCAGATTCGTAATTCATCACTGGATATGACTTTCATCCAGTCATCCACAGTCCAAGATTGCTTTTCCTTCAGCTCATTGTAACCTGTTTTTTTCTGTTTGGGTGTTAATGATGGCTTTCGTTTAGCTTTCCTGGATGTAAATCCCATTTCATTTAGGCAGTTTCTTACAGTTCGGTCACAGATGTTGACTCCAGTTTCCTCCCATTTGCTCCTCATTTGTTTTGCTGTGTATTTTCTGTTTTCAAGACATTGCTTTGATTTTTCTGTCTTGACGCTTTGATGTCCTCCTTGGTCTACCAGTATGCTTGCCTTTACCAACCGTCCCATGTTGTTTGTACTTGGTCCAGATTTCAGACACAGCTGACTGTGAACAACCAACATCTTTTGCAACATCGCGTGATGATTTACCTTCTTTAAGAAGTTTGATAATCCTCTCCTTTGTTTCAATTGACATCTCTTGTGTTGGAGTCTTGATTCACGTCAATCCACTTGGTGCAGCAGCTCTCCAAGGTGTGATCACTCCTGTTTAACTGCAGACTAACGAGCAGATATGATCTGATGCAGGTGTTCGTTTTGGGAATGGAAATTTACAGGGTGATTCCATAATTTTTTCCTCAGAATTGAGTGATTCCATAATTTTTTCCTTCTGCTTGGTCTAAAAAAGTAACCGTTACTGACTACCACATCGTTTTTTCTTGATTTCTTTTAGTGTTTCTTAAAGCCAGAAAGTTGCCATTTGAAATGACTTTAGTTTTGTGTCATGACTGTGATCTGCTATTTTTCTACAAAATAAAACAACTGAATGAACATCCTCCGAGACTGGTGATTCCATAATTTTTGCCAGGGGTTGTATGTGCAGCTGATTAAAATCAAACTCTCTCTCACACACACAAATTGGCAGAATACAGTCCTTAACCCACATAAATGACTCTCTTCAATCTTTAGGTCAGCAGGGTTGTTGAGGATGAAAATATTTCCTAATTTTAATTTGAACTTTAATGTGACAAAGCATTTCATCAAAACATAAAAAAATGTACAAAGATATAAACTTTATTTGAAAGAAATTACCAAAAACAACTGCACCGGTTCTTCAACATCACCAAGTGAAATTTGTATACCGTAATGGCCTACTTCCAAACAGCTGATACTAAATATTTTTAAATATTACTTCACAAAAATCCTCTTCAACAGTGTGATATCACATTTGAGTCACATTACAGCAACATCAGGCCAAACTGAGGTCTGTGTACTTAAAATCATTTATTATCTATTGATATTTAATGGATGAACGTCTTTGAATATAAAAGAGAGGATAAGTTAAGACAGAACTTTATTGTTCCTGAAGGAAATTCATGTAAAATATCACTTTACACTACTTTATCAGCAGACAGACATAGTGCATGTGTGTATTTGGCACAGCAGATTGTAATATGTCCCGGACAGCGGAGTGACATCTGTGTTTTTACGTGGTTTTTGGCATCTGATTCAGTTAAAAATGCAAAAGGTAATCAAAATGTGACACAAAATTGAGCAGGTTGAGGTCCCTGATAACTATTGTATTTAGTGTACTACCAGGAATGCTTTGTTTTACGCTGCAGTGATAAGACTTTCAACCCACCGCCGCAAGGCAACATCAATGATGTGAACTGTAAGATTTAGACTTGGAATAATGATAGCAGCAGACGTCACATCTGTGTGGAAAAACATGAAATACTAAAAAGGAATCCGCTTTTCTAAAAAGATTTTTCCTTTGAATTGCTTAAATCTATTTCAGTCATGCGGGCCTCACAATTCACTGTTTTAAGCAAGACATTTTATTCAAGTTTCCTCGATGTGCCTAATTTTAAGAGTAAGAAGTGTTGCAGTCCTTGGACCGGAAAAGCAATGTGCAAAAGTTAGAGCTGAAAATATCCACAGCAATTCTGAGTTGAGCTGTGGTAAGTAACAACATTTTAAAATAGAAATGATTACTGATGTCTCGGACGGAAGAGCGATTCTGGCCCCTTGGATGTGATCAGGTCAGAGTGTTTTACTAATAAACAAGAAAAAGAAGAACACTGCTGCCACATGGTCTGGGTGAGGGAAGTGTGGTTACCTGAAGAAGCACCAAACATCTTGTCCTAGTCGGCTTGAGTCTGTAACAGTCCATGTGTGGGTGTCTACATCTTCTCGTAGGTGAGTTCGTGGCCGCAGGTGGTGCAGGTTTTCTTGTAGAGGTCCTCTTCTGGATCCACCACCTCCTCTGGTCCATACTGATGTTGGTGAGCGCTGGTGTTTTTGGTCCACATGCTGCTCCTCACTGCCCTGCGCAGTTCTGACAGACAGACACAGACACACAGACATACAAAGTCGACTTTAATCTTTGCAACTAATTTGGTAAATGAGAATTTTGGCTCAAACAGGAAACCAACCTTTGACCTTCTTGTTGAAGCGTTTTTGTTTCTGCACCTCTTTGTTCTCCTCCCTCGTCTCTCTGGCTTCTTCTAGAGCCTCTTCTGAGCCCCAGACCTCCATACATCTCTTCTCCACCTGCAGAGATGCACACACACAAACATGTCAGCGAAACTTATTTATACATTTACCAATCACTTCAACACTATTCTGGACTGTGCATGAATAAATGAGCTACTGTCATTTCTTCATTGGTCTTGCAAAAAAAAAAAGATTTCCATGCTTGTTCATTATTTTTGTGGTGCTACTACAGTTTTTAGTGTCCTTAGAGACTTGTGTTTAAGCAATTAATGACTAAAAGTTCTTTGTTTTGTTGTTTGTTTCTTAACTGATATGGTTGTTGACAGACAGCTTGTCTGTTGTCTAAATGCATCATGTCTGATATCAAGGATCACAACTGTCATAAAAATAACAAGAGAGAAATGCATTAATTAAATTAAATCAGATCTGACTATGCAATAAAACCAAATCAGAGAGTGTGTAGCATTCCACAATTACTTCCCGTCTTCTAACCTCATTTTATAAGTGCGAGGCCCAAAGTGTCACAGAAAGGACAAAAGAAAAAAAGTTAAAAGGAGAACGCTAAATGACTAAGAACAGTCTTCCTCTTTCAACCAAATGTTTCTCTTCTGTTGATATTTTCAAGAAAAACCTCAAGACATGGTGCATGTTTCCAAAGGCTTTAGGCAGCGCTTATTTAAAAATGACATTTTTGAATTCAGTTTTTAATTTCTCATTTTAAACTGCAAATTTACTTTGAAATTACACTATCTACTTAATATATAACTAATTTATCTTTAAAGTACTTAGCAATTGTGTTAGTTTTGCAAATTCATTTTAAATCTGAACTATTTATTAATGCATTCATTTTTGATGCGTAAATTATTTTCCTAATTACTATTTTTATTTCCCTGTAATTCACTTATTTTATTTTGGATGAATTATTGTGAGCAAATTCATGAATGCCAGCTTTTAATGTAGAAATCTATATTAACCGTCTGAATCCCAGGTAAGTTCTGAGCTCCTGCTCCTCCACATGCTACAGGTATGTTACAACATAGATTCTAAATTTGTCTCCATACTTGCCTCCTCTCAGCTCTGTGTAAACACAGCCTGCAGTCCAGCAAAAGTCTGGGAGTTTTACGAGACTTACTTGACTGTTGGTTGTAGCTGAGTCATCAGTCTATTCCATCTATCTCTTGACTAACGTAGAAATTTATTAATGTGCAATGATCATAGCAACTGATCTACTGTAACGATGACACTGGGATTGTCTGTTGTGTGTCTATTAGATGTCTGTTTGTATGTTGTTGTATCTTATGGGTATCTGGCCAGTATCCTCTCTGTTATGTGTGCTTATGATAAAGGAATAGTTGGAATAATTGAATTAAAAATGATTTTAAGCTTAGATTCGGTTCACTTTCCTAACCTTATGCTCAAAGACAATCAGAAGGTTAAAAATCTGACGATTCTTTTTGCTTTCACAGTTTCTGCCTCTGATAAAAGGTATTATTACCTCCGCCAAGGAGGTTATGTGATGGCCGACTTTGGTTTGTTTGTTTGTTTGTTTATGTGCAAAATAACTCAAAAAGTAATGGATGAATTTGGATGAAATTTTCAGGAAACGTGTGAAATGGGACAAAGAACAAATGATGAAATTTTGGGACTGCTCTGGATCACCATCTCCATCCAGATTTTTTTTTTTTAAATGTAAGTGTAACTGGGTGGACAATTAAATGCGGTTTATTCTAAAAGCCACCAGAGGGTACTCTTGTTTTTGGGGTAACCCCCTCTGACCACATGACGTTTTGGGTCTCCACACAACAAACAGCGCAATGGCAGAGTTCTCTTTCCTTCCTGAGCGACACACGCACAGTTGGGCCGGCATTCTTATCTCCGGTTGTCTAAGAAGCTGGGAGGCTGTTAGGAGCTGCCGTGCTACAGGCCACGCCTGTTCATTAGGTCGGATGGGGTGAACGCTGCGTTGTCAGTAGGAAATTTGAACTTTATGTAATTACATTTGTATCTGTAACGTTTCATCCAAAATATGTGAATTGAGAGATTGTGTTGGGGGTGGACTGAAGCTCCGTGGCGGAGGTATGCACTCTGAGTGCTTTTCTAGTTGTTTCTGTGATAACTGTGATCCTTCATAGTGTCAGTCATCATCTGAAATGGTAATTAAAAAATATGCGTGTGTGTTTGTATGTTTTAGAGAAGATTAAAGTGACAGTAACGAATTTTTACTGAATTGTAAAATGAAGCCATTATTGCACAGTTCAGTGTTTATACGAGCTACATGTTCAAATCAAATAAAAATATTGCATTGGAGATCACAATGAGCAGCCTGGACACAGAATATAAGCATATAATCTCTGCTAAACTTTGATATTAGACAATATGGGAAAATTTGTGTTACCACCACACTATCCAAACACACACACAGCACACCTGTAGCTGGAGGTAGAGCTTCATATCTCCCCATCGTGGGTTATGAGGGTTTTTCTTCAGTATGAACCTGAGAGGAGGCTCTCTCTTGTCCAGATCACAGTCCTTGAGTAGGTAACGTTGCTTGGCCTCAGTTCTGGAGATCAGCTTGTGTTTCTCCTCGTTATCCCTGAAGAAAGATGAAAGAGGCCTCCACTGTTAATCCGTAGTCATAGGATTATTCATAACAAGCTCATCATGGCCTGCTCTACAAGGAGCTGTGTGTTGACTGCAACATAATAATCAGGACATGGAAAAGCTTAAAGGTCCCACATTTAATAAAAGCCTCACATGTCCATGGACATGTATTTTAAGTATTTTAAGTCGTGCACATGGCTTTGTTGTAGGAACATTGACATCAATAAAAAAACAATCCACTCAGTTTTTAGTTCCTCAGACACTGGGAGTACATGAAGACTCTTGTGATCACTTTTGCAGCCACCAGCAGAATATTTGGTGTGTTTTGCTCGGGGCTGAGACTATTAGAGTTAGCAGAAGCAGCTCTAGAAAGTACATAAACCATACTGCATACTGAATGGAACAACACATCTATAAAGTTTGAGCTGGATTACTATTGGTTGTTCAGGTGTGAGATGACACCTGGATCAAATTATTGCTCAATTGTGAAGCTGAGGGTCTATTTAGTTGTAGGGTTAACATTTACTTTACACCTGTAAGTATACAACCACCAAAACACATTACAAACAGATCTAACACACATGGGGGCTTTAAGAAATGACATAATATAGAGACAGATGAATAACAAGAGTTGTGCTGGTAAGTTTCTGGGACTGTGGATGTATTAATTTCACAACAAACACCTGCAGTTGTGTTTACCTGCACTTGTCACACACAGACATGTCAAAGCTGTTGCTGAGGTAGGAGTCCATAAAGGGTTTTTGACAGTCATCACACAGCAGGTACTCTGGTTCGATCACAGGAGCTGAAACCAGAACACACACATAGTACTGGAAACTGAATGAAACACAGCATGTATGAACACACACACACTGTGGTCCGGGATACACACCTGGCTGATGCACCACCTTCCTGGCGTGCTGCTCCGCCTCTCCGTCCTCCTCCTCCTCGATAAAGAAGCCAGCACCAGAGTCGATGGTCTTGGAGACCTTAGCCGAAGTTGCACCCTCCACTGCAGACAAAGGGCGACTCGCGAGTCGGGCTTGGCGAAGCATTAACGCCCGCTGCCGGTTCCTCTCGATCTTAGCCCGCATCGCTGCAGAAAGCTCCGGTTTGGGGCTCTGCTCGGGGACAGTAGCGGCAACCTTCCCTCCGGCTGGCTCTGGAGGATCCATGCCGCTGTTCAAACAGAGCAATGAATGAAAGTATGACTCCGTGTTTTGTTCGGCTTGGTTCCATCCAAACCGCTGGACTGTTGTTACAAAACTGACAGCTCCACGCTTCCGGCTGTTTCTTCTTCGCCGCCTTTAACTCAAAGAGCTGCAGGAACTTTGCTGCCACCTGTCGGTTCACAACATGAAGGGCCACTTACTGATGTGTCACCTGACAATAGATTACTGTCACGTTTTTATTCACTGTGGGCTCATTTCTCACTGCAATATAAAATCCTGCACCTCTATGGAAACAGCACAACCATGACTAGAAGTAGAGAGAACCCAAAACTATCTTCCTTGCCGAATAAGAAAGTTATAATGACCAAATCATTAAAAAAAAAATAACCAGCAAAAGTTGAATTTCTATGATGTTTTTTATTCTACAAAAAAAATAACAAATTAGAATTAACATATACAGAATTTTACAAGTGCCCCCATGTGTTGCCAATACTGTAAAAAAAAACATCCATTATGCTCTATATATTATAAATATTTCACTATTTACACATTTATTTTGCTGCCATACTAGACTCTTGTCTGTATACACACATCCTGCAGTTCAACTCAGCTGAGTTAGTCATAGCTTGGTGAATTTGGAAAGGAGTGCAGCATTTTTTAGTTTTTTAATATTCTGATCTGATCATATTAGAGCTAATAGCATTTTTTGGGGGGGGGGGGGGCATTTTTGAACAAGAAATGTCGAATAAAGCGATCTCAATGAAATATTACAATTTTAAGCTCGGATTTGGTAAATTTTCCTAACAGAACTGCACACCGCAAATAATAATGCATTCATGGACTGACAGAATGCTGAAAATCTAACAGCACTTTTATTTTTACATTTTCTGCCTCTGACAAATGGTATAGCTTTTAATGCATTTTTTTTAAAGCTAACATTCCTTTCAAACCTGCATGTGAGTTTTGGAATTCAAAGGGTTAATCTGACAGAATTTGCATAAAGTAAGTAGATGATTATTTCCTATTATGCCTTGTTGTTGTTTTTTCTTTGTAATCCAGAAGGAGCTTCAAGTAGAGTTGCTGCTTGTTAGGAAGGAGACAATTGAAGTTTCTACAGCTGATCAAGCAGATATGGGTGCCTTCCATTGGAGATGTTTTTGGGTATGTTAGTATGTCCAATTGGAAACCCCAGGGCAGATCCAGAATTTGCTGTGAGTGATTTATCATCTAAAACCTTGAAACACATCGGGACCCTCCAAGAGAAGCCACAAAATGCTGATAAGACGAAGGACATGAGGACGGCCTTGTTTAATTCCTTGGTGGATGGATATCTTGATTTGTTTGTCCGCTGAAAATAGATTCCATTGCATTTAGCTAGTTCGTTATACAGTGTTATTCTGTGTTGGTCTGACTGAAAGACAAACGTTTGAAATGATTTATGTAAAGTGCAGAGTTAGTTTGACTCATTCAGAACATCCACAGTTAATGAGATTTTTTTTAAATACTGTAATTGTTCATTTAAGCCTTTGTCTTTGGTCAGAATTTCTTTTTATTCATGTAACACTAGAGAGCAGAGGATTCCTTGTATTAGGGAAAATTACTGACACAGTCACATAATACAGACGTGTGAGTTTGTTACTTGCTTGTTCAGTTTGCAGACAGGTACAGTGTAGTCAGCAAATGTCCTCAGAGGTCAGGCATGCAGATATAAAGTAGACAGGTGATTACGTCCTTTATTTGCTGTCCTCATGCATCAAGTTAATCCCTGTTGCGTCCTGCCGATCATGGCAGCGGGCCACACATGCTTCTGTAAGAGGCTTGTATCACAGTCAAGCACATGCCATCTTGATAGATGACACTGCAAATCTGATCGGTGGCATGAGGAGGCTTGAGAGGTGAAGTGAGCTGACTTTTTAAGCCCTTCGTAACATTGAAAGCATCTATCCTGCAATGGCATGAATCTCAACAGCAGCAAATATATTGTAGTTTAATTAGTTTAATCAGTCAGCTGGGGGCATTTCTGACCTCGGAAAATAAACACCGATATTGAAAATTTGAGTTTTTATTCATTTGAACATATAACACTTTATACAGAGTTGAATGATATATGTCTTTACAGTATAATACATGATTCAAGTAGTACGTGGATATGATTCCATATTTGGACAATATATGAGGGAAATACAAAAAACATTTTACCATTTATCATGATGTTGAAACTGGTCAAGGGTGACTTCTTATGAATATTCCTAAATGCACTCATTCATGCATACATTCCTCACATTCCAAGGTGACCCATCACAGCAAGAAAAAGATTTACAGGTGATACTGCATAGAGGCTAAATCAGGAGTCTCAGGAAATAAATTGTGCTGAATTTTATAAACTACTGTATGTATTGACTATGACCACATACAGGAGCTTATATTCACACAATTTTCACATTTCTTTATACATATAAACACACAGTAAAACACACATTTTAGAAATGGGAATAGTTGAAGTTTGTTTCATGGAAATTAGTCTGAAATGAATATGGAAAAAAGTTATGAAAACATAAAAAACTGTTGGTTAAATATGATTTTTGACCCTTTGTGATATTTTCATGCCTATCTAAACAGGAACCTTAGATCCAGGTGTCTAATAAAGCAATAAATCTATATTTAAAATGGAAAGAAACACAATTGCAGATCTGTACCTGAGTTAGACAGAATGTCTCCATGACTGAGTTTTCATTCCAAGGTTAGCAAACTGAATGTAGAAAAAACAAATCTCACCCTCTTTTGCATTTATTCAGCTCCTATGTTGTTTCAAGGTTGCACTGAAACATTTAACATTTAGAAAAAATCCCTAACTTCTGCACTTGTAAAGATAAAAAGCAGAGGAGGGTGTACCTTTCTTAATTTATTTCTCCAAAACGGATCAATTTTTTCCCACTTTTGGTTCTACTTCACAGAGAAAGCATCGACTTACACTGCTGGGTCAAAAAGAAAAACGCAGATTGATCATTACTGGGTCACATTTGACTTCTTTTTCTGCCTAGAGACCAATGTTTCTAAAATATGAAATATGTTTTTTTGAACATTTCGAGTATTTGGAGTGCTAAATCTTATCAGACTGTGTTTGATTCTCTGTGTATATGAGGGCAGTCAGGCAGTTCAGCAGCAACAAGTGGTGCAACTGATGGAGACAAGATAGACAACACAGACACCGACTGCAGCAAGGCCTTAAACTGGGTCCCTATGTCTGCTTTACCTGTTTTTATTTGCAGTTTGGATACAAGACCAAATGAAGACCCCACAAAACAAAGAAAAAAACCTACAAATTTCTCAAAATCAGAGAGAGAAAATGCAATTATAGCAAAGGGGGTCTCTGAATACAGATACATCTTTATTTTATTAGTCTTTAAAGTTGCAACCTCTTTAGAATATTTGCAATACTGTTCAATAAAAACAACTTTGTTTCCCTTCTTGAAAAATTGAGGTAATATTTAAATGGAAACACTACCACAGAAGGACGCTAGTGATGTAAAATTGCATGTTTTTCTGCTCAGCATTGTTTCACTAGCTGAACAAAAGCAGAAATAACACAGAAATCTGTGTTATTTCATACAGTACGTGAGTTGTTTTACACCAAAACATCACAGAAGGAACTCAGTGATACCTGTCAATACCGAACCGTCCTTTTTAGAAACATATAATTTGAAAAAAAAATAAAAATACAACAGAGAACACTAGTCTTTAGTCCACCACTTGTTGTCCAAACTGCTTCATCAGCATACTGAAGTAACCCTCTCTAAATGCATGTAAAGGCAGCCAGAACAGAAAAAGTCATGTTCAAAAGCTCATTGTATGGAAAATCCAAATAAGATGGTCTGATTGTATAAAGATGTAAGCAGACACATTGTTCAACCAGTTTAGAACTAAATATTTAGCATTTGATGCATCCTATTATAGATATTTCTGAATGGGACTTACAGCATCATTACAATTTCTGCCAAATATGACCTCAATGTAAACCACTCAGATTATTAAAACTGAAGACTTTTTAATTCATGACATTGCAAATTCAAACCTGTGGTGGAATGGACACAGTTTAAAATCTAAGCATCTACAATGCAGCTACCACTCTTATGTGCCGTCTCAGCCCTTTCTTCTTTGCATGACATCGTTTCCTTGATCTCTCCAGAGCTCCACTGGCATTCGGACGACAAAATAGTTGCTTTGAGCCCCTTATATTCCGTTTTATCTGCTTGTCTTGGCTGCTTCCATTAGTAGTGGCGGATCTTTTCTTACTGCCACACAGTCCTTTAGTTGAAAAAGTCCCCAAAACAAACAAGAAAATAGTATTTCATGATTGATAGTTCCATCCTGGATTTCCATTTACTGTCCATCAGCAGGTTTCAACCAATAGTGGCAAATGGATGTCGTCACATGGTACAACGAGAGTCTTTCATATTAGGTGGCGTAAAGTCTGTGAAAGAAAGGTAGGCCTGAATCTGCAAGGCTGATTTACTTCATGGCCTCTGCCTAACTGACATCTTGTGCGTGCATGTGTGTTGTGTATTTGTATGTTTGAGTGTGTGCAGTGTGCAGTCCGCTATTGTGTGTATGTGAGACAGATAAGAGAAAGTCTGTGCCATGTGTTGCACTCCTATAAGAAACCATGATTGACACAAGCACAGTTATGCTTCATTTCTGTCCGTCAGTAGGATTCCCTTTCATCAGACGGTGACAGGACAGACGATAATCTTGTCCTCCAGCATGACACTGACGATGAGGAAGACGAAGTAGAGCATGAACATGAGGAAGCCCAAGAGCTTGCTCATTTTCCATTTGCAAGCCCCAATGGAGATGATGACGAAGAGGAGCATGAGGAAGAGCAGGACAATGGCGCAGAACAGGCCGTTGCTGCTCACCTCAACCGGCTTGAAGTCGTTGATGATGTTGTAGATGAGCCACGGGAAAGGAAGACTGGAGGGAGAGGAGGAGGAGAAGGTTATTGGGTTTGAATAATGGATGGATATGAACAGTGTGTTAGTTTGTTTGTGGCTGAACTCACCCCACAGTGATGTCAAAGATGTTGGAGCCCACAGAGCTGGACACGGCCATGTCACCGAGGCCTTTTCGTGCTACAATCACACTGGTGATGAGGTCAGGAATAGAAGTTCCAGCTGCTAATATGGTCAAACCCATGATCTCCTCTGTGATCCAGAAAGTTTCTCCAACCTAAAATAAAGAACATGAAAGATTAAGGAGTTTAATAAAGTTGGAAACACAACATCATTTTGCTTTCTTGTTGCTGGTTTTGCTTGCAGAGGTTTTTTGTCTTAAACTTCTTCCAGCATAAAAGGTTTTTGATCTATTCATCTACTATAAGTAAATTCTATAGTAACTTAGATTTGGTAGAGTGGGGTTCAGTGAGACGACCAAGCCTCACAGAAAGAGGATGCAAGCAATTGAAGTGATAACTTCATCTAAATCTGTCATGTTGTAGCCTAATTTATTTTATCATTGTGTCATGCTCTACTTTAAATGCTATGATTTATACTTTAGCCCCCAAAAGTTGATTGTTGGTCTGAGAATAGAATTACAGTGTTTTATAACATAGTTTTTTTCCATTACGTTACAGTACTGTTTGGTGCTGCTGCAAGAATATTATCGAATTTCTTTCTTTCTTTCTTTCTTTCTTTCTTTCTTTCTTTCTTTCTTTCTTTCTTTCTTTCTTTCTTTCTTTAAATGGTAAAATGGTAAATGGTCTGCACTTAATAGCGCTTTTTTTCTACCTTAGTGGTACTCAAAGTGTTTTACAATGTGTTTCGCATTCACCCATTCACACACACATTCACACATCAATGGTGACAGAGCTGCCATGCAAGGCGCTCTTTCAAAGTTTTTACATTTTCCCCCTATTTATTTTACTGGATTATTTTGGCATTTTTCATATTTTAAAGAAAAAAGACTGTTAGATTAAAATACATTCAGAAACACACCATAGTGCATCATACTTTCCCAAATACTGCTTTGTCATTTAATAGACAAAACTGTTCATTTAAATTTTAAGTGAAATTTTAAAAAATTAAATATAGTTCACTATATCTAAAATTTCATCACAACAAGATTCATTCTATGCCTTGAATGCTCTCTGAACCTCGAGGAGGTGAGTATCCAGCTTCATCAGTACTCTGCACAAAGTAAAAACACATCACTCTGTGACCTTGTGCTTGAGTCCTGTCTTCGTATTTGCGTTGTTAAAATAGAGCATTACAGGTTGATCTGGCAGCGGATCAAGGCAGATTAGTTGGGATTAGCTGCCATGGTCACACATTCAACACCCTGACGGCTGCTCACTGATGACTGAGGCCTCACAAGGAGGACCGAGCAGACATCAGAAGGTCGTGTAAGTGACAATAAATCAGATTCTTAGGTGTGTGTGTGTGTGTAGGTGTCTGTTAGGTACCTGGTGAGCCCACCACACCATCAGGTAGGAGAAGAAAGCAATCCAGCAGATGGAGCCGAGGAAAGTGATGGGGAAGAACCTTTCTGAGGTCTGCAAAAAATAATGATCGACAATCTCTAGTTTCAGCCCAGCCAAGGACCAAATATGTAACTTATAGTGTACATACAGTATGTTGTACAATGTTTGTGCCATTTATAAACACTTTATTAAACACTTATTTTTTGTATTTAAAGGGATGCAATGCAAGGTTTTATCATGGGCTGAAAAATCTGTTCATATGAGCATGGTAATAGTAAAAGCAGCAGTAAAACAGGCCATGAGTTTGTAAACATATAGAAAAATTCACTGATAGGGCATCCTAGGGCAAGTATCACTGCATTGTACACACAGCATAGTAATACATAATACAGCACTGTGTGTTTCAGTGTAACTCTGAGTTGCCTACACATAAAAATGTACTTTTCATCGTGTGCATTCACCTCTCTCCTGACATCAGGCAGCGTGAGCCAAAGAGGAAAGACTATGGGAAAGATAACGAGGTACGTGAGCCGTTTCCTGGTGGTGTCAGGCCAGGCGAGGCTCAGTGGCTGGTCTTCATCCTCCTCTTCGTCACCACCCTGAGAAGAAGTTTGTTACTTTGCATTGTATATTGTAGGGACAAATAAAAATGTGGACAATCTCTGATGTGTTTGATTTAAAAAAGGTATGCTTTAATGAGTGAGCAAGAACGGATGCAGATGAGGGTCGTACCTCGTCTCCTCCTGCAACACCGTTCATGGGCGGCGTGACTTCTACTGCAACATTTGAACTGTTGGGGATGTTTTTGTCAGACGGGGCTTAAAAGAAGAGAGAGTGACAATAAGTCATTCACATTAAACAGTGGTAATCTGAAATAAAAATGACAGTCCAGTGACATCCAGAGACTACAATTACAATTTTCTCTTTCCGATGTTGAGAGAGAAACTTTCCGAGCTCATCTTTGCAGGATCAACATTATGTTAAAGTCCTTGCAGGCAACTTAAACACTGACAAATTAAAGACAGATTAATCTGCAATTTGTTTATAATTACTTCATATAAACTAATATCCTGCCATACTTGTATGATGTATATGCATCATGACTTATAAAGGTCTACAGCATAAAGTACGGTTGAGGGAATTTGGTGATAACTTCCTGGAGATAAGTGCCAGCAGCACAGACAATAAAAATAGTAAGGGCAAGGGAAAAAAACAAGTTTCTTGTAAAATTAAAAGCATAATTAATCTTTCATTATTTTATTTCTTTTCTTTTATTTTATAACTTCTCTTTTGATCATATAATGTATACAATATATAAAATTTAAGTGTTTATTGGGTCAGATAGATTAAAAAAACTGCTGTTTCATGCATCGCTGTTACTCACCTACACCGTTGGCACTCATAGCTTCTTCTTTACACTTTTTCTTGGCCATTTTGTGAAGGATGGACGCCTTCTCTTTGAAACGTCCTAAAACAGAAGGAGAGAGACATGTTTACACTGTCCAGCATGTGGGCAAGAATTACATGTAAGGCACACAAATATAGTTTAGGTGGTTATAAAATACTCAGACATGTGTGTGGTAGGTGGTTGCATGAAAGGGTGTGTTCACCTTCATCTGAAAGAACCCAAATTGACAAAAATCAGTTTGATTGCCCATACAACACAATTGTTTTTATATTTAAATGAGTAAATTTATTTATATAACATTTAGACAAGTAAACTTGTTGTGGTGCACATAGTCTACAATTGAAGGAATGTAATGGTCACGCAACTCATGTCAGCACATTGTCTGTGTATCCGGCTTTGTGTTTATTTCAAGAACTGTTTGGATTGCATCCCATGTATGCATTTGCGCATGTTTTTGCTCCGTACCTTCATCACTGAGGGGGTCCAGAGTGTGAATCATGAGCTGGAAAATGCTGTTTCTCATCAGCGAGTTGTGTAAAGAAGCACAGCTGCCTTCTCTCTGCAGTCTGGGTTTAGCCTGAAATAAATGACACCACAAATGCCAAAATGTTATATATGGATCCAGATAATATAAATGTGTGCATCCTCATTGTGCTCATCATTCATTATCTATTTAATTAACAGTTTATGCTACTTAACTAACTCCTTAACTACCGTCAAGTTAAGAAGAATTAGACTTAAAAACCCTAATAATTGATTAAATTTAAACTGCAGCGTATGTGCAGGATACCTTCATAATCTTATAAAACAAACTCACCGTCAGCTTGTTCTCATCATCTCCTGGTGCAGTCACCTTTAGGAAAAAGCACGGAAAGAAAACTTTAAATACATACTAAAAAATATGTGTACATTTTCTTATATACCCAGTAACACAAAAGGATGTAAATATTACATCAGCTATGGCATTACATCCAGTTTTATTGAGGCTGTCAGTGATCTTCATCCTAATTCATTTCCAGTTTTTGTATTTGTAGCTTTTGATTGCATTACTGCTGTTCTGGGGTGTGGAGGGAATAAGTAAATGAATTAATTATGAATGCAGGTAAATTATATATCAATAAGCACTATGAAGACAGAGTTGTTATGTTTTTGCACTGAGGATGTTTCGGATTGAATCTAAGTCTCTATTTACTGTAACTGCAGTTAAAAAATAAAAACTAACCTTTCTAAGTAAAAATTCAAATAATAAAAGACACATTCTTGACCATTTCAGCAAATTAACAGCAATAAGATGCATGTGGACTGTATGAAGGACTGTAGTTTGTCATATGGTACTGTGCAACAATGACTGACTGACTTTTTTTAGTATCATGTGTTCATTTCTCTTCCAGATCAGGTATATGTAATATTTCCCCAACAGCAGGGAGTGACAATGACAGCAATGATCAGGTCATGATACAAAGATATAAAAAGTGGAAAGCTTTACCAGGGCGCACCAGAGCTAAGAAGACTTTTAAATAAGCATCAAAATCCAAAATTTGTCATGGTTTTCTATTTTAGCAAGACCAGCCAGCTAATTTAGTGAAGTTACATAGTAAACCTTCTCTCAAAGACCAAAAGGCGCTTTGTTCATGTTCAAGTGTGTGTGTTACATCATCATCTCAGTGGGAATGAACCAGTGCCAGATTTTTCAGGCTCTGTTACAACATGAACACACAACACACACACACTGCAACTCACACTAATCTCAATCACAGCCTTTTCTTAAAAAGGACATATACAGCATACATGATCTTGTCGGCACAGACCATAAGATCAAACTTATTTTTATAGTTTGATTAAGGAAATTTTTACAAATTGGCACAATTTTATATTATGATATTATTTTTATCTAAACATGATTTACTCAGTTTTGATGCACATATCACTGAGCTACTGCTGCGAAAAGTCCTGTTTTACATCACACCAAGAGCAAACACACCACGGTGTTCTGTGCATATTAAGTTTTTAAAACTTGTGTAATGCCTTAAAGACAAGGTCTATAAATAACTGTAATAAGAAGCCTGAGCTTGCACCATGAAATCTGGCAAAGAATAGAACAAAAAACTACAAAAACAGACACAATGTGTGACTGAAATACAGGGTTGGAACAAAAGCACTTGTTTCTTGCACATTGTTTTTCCAACTGCATCCTATAGCTTGAATTCTCATTTACATCCACATGTACATTTTCAGCGCTTAATACTTAACTGCTCACCGAACCCTCTCAATGCATTTTTCCAGATAAGTTTGAATTAAAATCTACAATCCTGGAATCTCAAAATAAATATACCTGTTAACTCACTTAGATGAAGTTCTTATTTAGAGAGTGGCAGACTTCATTACAGGTAAAATCGCCTTTAACTGTCCGTCCTGTGTACAGTATTATTTGTATTAACAAAGAAGTAACCTTGTAATAAATCAATAAAAATTATAGATGTGGTCGATTATTGTACATTTTCTTCAGTGTATAATTAAAACTAAAGGTTTTTATATTAAATCTTAAATCCTTTGTAACATTAGTAAGTAGCTGCAATGCTACTAATGTATATTTAAACTTGTGTGCCTTATTTAATCAAATAGCGCTAACCTTAGATAACTTGCTGACAAATAATTATCACACAGATGAGGTAATTATTCTCTTTCTTTTATGCACCTCATAAGTAAGTATCAGTATCTCACAAAGACAGCCCTGAACTGAAAACACAGGAGCATCTGGGTGCACAAACAGCCACAAGCGGAGAGGTGGACGGTTTTGTTGTTGACACGTTTTCATGGTGAAAGCCTCCGAGTTTGAGCAGATAATCCCTTTAGTTTACATCTGACAAGACACCTGCTGCTGCAATGGCAGAGAAACCGAGGCAGAGGGTTTGGATTTTTGTTTTTTAAGGATGTCATTCTGATAGACTTTTAACATTTATGTCCAATACAGATATTAAACTATAGCAGTCTATCTGTTCAGGTTCATCAAACTGTAAGTTACAGCTCAAACTTAGCTAAAAACGCATGACAACATTTCAGTAATGTATGACTAATGTCTCAAATATTAATTCTCAGGTGGATATATTTCTTTTTTATGCAGCTCTTTTGATTAAAAAAAAAAAAACACAACATGGTGATTTTAAAGGTGATAACCAAAGACGCTGTGGACTCCTCTCTGTATTGTCCCTGTTGTTGCTTGTTTGACTTGTAATTAGTTCACAGGATTCATTAGAGCTGCTTGATGATAAAAGACACGTTCAACCTGATGTTGAATGTGCTGAAGCTGAATCTGGCTTTTAGTAACTGTTTCACTTATTTTTCTGTCTTGTAATGACATGTAATTACGTTTCACAACATGAGAAACTTCTTCGATTTATGAAAACCTTCAACAGTTTTAACTAATGGCCTAAGGCTGTCTGGATGTTTCATTTGACTACAGTTAGAAGCATTTTCTCTTTATGTTTACATCATCACCAATATCTTTTTCATAAAATATTTGCAGTTTGCATGGTTTGCATGACTGTAAATTATTTAGTAATGCACCTACTTTTGTGCATTTTCCTTTTATTTCCCAAAAAAAAACCCAAATCTAACCTAACTTTTTTTGCATGGAAATACCAGCAGGCTGAAAGAACAGATTCAACAATTCCAATATAACTAGCATATCCGTTAAATTGAGAGGAAAAATAGATAAAGCGTTTTATATATATCACCTCTTTATGCAGAATCAATATGGCTTAACATGAAAGTGTTTTTTAGATGAAAAAATACCTCATCCATTATTACATTACAATTAATCTTTGATTTACTCTTTGTGGTTTTCTGAGCATTGAGCTTTGTCTAACTGACACTTGGATTCTATCCAAAAAAACAACAAAAACAATTAAATAAAAGGTAAATTTTGCCAAAAAGGCAGAGGGAAAGAATAAGTAAAAGGAAAGAGAGTTTTAAAAAAGGTGGGTTAAATGTGGGATAAAGAGGAAGATATTTTTGCTTGTTCTAAACCAAGAAATTTGGTTAATGCATCAGACAACAGCAGATATGTTTATAGGATCCCTTCAGTTAAAAACAATACAATATTTGGGATATCAGTGAATCAGATGAGTGTAATGTTTGAGGAACTCAAAACAAGTTCATTAAAAATCCAGGAATGATGGGAGGGGGCTCACTGAAATGTTAGGAAGGTATAGAGCCTGATAGCAACTGTGATATAAGACACAAATAAAAACTAATTACTGGTTATGCATGTTTTGCATGATATGAGTTGAGTATCTTATGTTGAAGAGACCGGCTACATGTGTGCTGTTGTATTTATGCTCCATTTTGATGTGATATTTGCTGTTTGCTACTGTTGGCTTGCGATCTGTACTTGCATTTTGCCCTTTAAAATACACATAACTGATGTGTTTGTGCTGGATTAGTCAAATTCAATAGAACTGTTGGAATAAGATAATGAAACATGACATTTACTGTTACAATACAGCAGATCATTAATGTAGGACGTCTTGTTAAGAGTTTTTAAGTAATATACAACCTTTTCTATGTTGATAGATGCAATACCACATTCACATGATGGATAATCCATAGAATGATTAAAGCAGGTTTCCATATTTGATTCATTGTTTGATAGATAAATAGTATGTTCAGCTCCACCTCAGTGACTTAAAGTGTCCATCTCTTCTTACTGATTGTAAAAGCAAGGCAATCTGAACTGCACAAAGCATTTTTCACAGTAATTTGGGCCATTTCCTGGCATTAACAACTGTAAACTGTGAAGCATGATCCTAAAATAATTCTAAACTGAATCTTCCTGACTTTCTTGGATGATATTTATGCAAACTGTAGTAAACTGTTTTACAAGCAGACCATGACATAAAGCTGTTAAGATGTGCTTAGATGAAGACAGAACTATTTGTTCACGTTGTCCTGAGCTGCTGTTCCAGCCCAGTGGTCTCATCCCCTCCAGACAGCAAGATATAGACACTGGAAGACTGCCAGCATGCAAAGTGTTGACCAGCAGACAGAAGAACTACACCAGACTTCCTCTTCATCCTAATTGCTATCATGTCACAGAGACGCTGAGACACAGAGAAATTCAAACATGTATTTTTCCTGTCTCCATCTTTCTGTCTGCCTCTCTGGAGTCCACCTGACTGTCCTGACTGTAGGACTTAACCAGGATTAATCGGCAGAGATCGCCACTTTTAGACAGGTAATTTTCAAGCCTGCGTGTGAAGTCCCACAGCAAACCTCACAGGTCACAGAGCTGTTAAAGGAACGCCCACTCACTTTAATTTGTCACCAAATTCACATTACTGTGTTTTGTTGTTTTGATTTTTCTTTTTTTTTAAAAAATATGTAATTAGAATCAATGAATTATTTTTCCTACATAAAATGAATTTTCAAGCAAACATATGACACATTCCTTAGCTGCAGCGTCTCAGTTATGAGTGTTTGCTGTTTTTATTGTTTAATATGATAATAAACTGACTATCTTTGGATTTGGGATTGTTGATTGATTGGTGTGAAATCTGGGGCTTCAGCAAACTGTGACGGTAAAATGTTTAGTATTTTCTGGCATTTTATACAGACTCAACAATTAGTCGCTGTTGACAGTGGTTCTGAAAGTGGAGATCTAGACCCTCTGGTGGGAGTTACAGGACACTGAAGAAATGTATAAATAGCACATTTCATGCCATAAATGTTACAAAAGATAAAAATAGAGTGTGCTGCACTAGTTGCTGATTAAGTGCCTGGTTCAACACTTCATCTGCAGAAATACATTAAAAGAAATATATCTGCACCCTTGTAGAATTGCTAATAACATGACAAGACATTACATTTCCAAATAAAACCCTCCTTTCTATTCAGGCAATATATCCTCTGTTTAATCACATTACAACGCTGCTGCATTGTGATGTAGCTCAGAAATCAATGCTTGCATGAGAAGTTTGAACACTTCTTTAGTGCTCTGCAGAGACTAAGTGACAGTGAGATCGGCTGTGTGTTTGCTGTCGTCACCGCAGGTAAGCAGTTGATAAGGGGATCAGAGAGGATTGGCGTCTTTAGTGCCATCATCAAGCAAACTTGCAGATCTTCTAGTTGTCTCTTCCTGCATTGACACTTTAGACAACACATCTACTGTGCAAACCCGCAGGCAACATCCCAAATTCTGCACAAAACAAAAAAAAAAAAAAACCCACACTATGTCATGAGCGTGACTGCGGGCTGAGAAAAGAGCATGCAGCCTTTCTGTCTTTCTCTGTCAGTGACCTGCTGATTCCTGCTCCCCCAGAGAGCATCTGACTATTATTAGTGGCTCTAATGGGATTGGAGAGCATTAACCCGGGGGATTATTTAGCAGTCACCGACACATGAGGGCAAGGCAGCTGGACATCAAGTGCCAGATGACAGAAAGAGAAAAGCTGTTCTTGGGCTGAAGCAAGGAAGCCTGAAGAACAGCTGATTCCCAGAAGGACATGAATGTCAAACGGACAGAGTTTCTGTAACAACACTGTCACTAACAAAGGCTGATGAGTACAAAAATACAGCAGTACAAGTGCATGAAATAACAAGAGTGAGATCAACTGTATGATTTTAAGCAACATATTGTAAACGAATGAATCACACTGAAGAAGTTTAAATAAAAGTGATTTAAAATTCTTTATCTCATTATTGTCAAATCCCCTACATAAAAAAACTCATGCTTCTTGGGGAACTTTTATAAGTTCTCTTTACACTTAACAAAGGATTTAAGAGGTGATAATGAGCTCATCTGTTGCTTAAAACCTGAGACTGGTTACCTGCTTGCATGACTATAATAAAAAACTGCAAGAAATAAACAATAGAAGGCTCTTTTTGAGTGTTTTCTAGAGTGTTTTGTACAGTTAAAATATATTTTAAAGAGTTAAATTTGACTTTGTATAGCCTGAAATGCAACTAAAACCAGCTCACATGCAACATTACACTCTTTATCTGTAGAACCGATGATGCTTTAGTCTATGGGCAACATCCGCCTAAAGCAATTTTAATATTTGTTTTCTGAGCATTGCATGAGATTACAAAATCATAGAGAAACAGGTCAGACTCTAACGTCACACAGAAAAACTATATAGAAACAGCGGGAAGACAAATGTAATGTTTAAAATTGCTTCCTTTTATGCAGCACAGCACAGTCTGGAAGGTGGTTTTGTGCGTCTTAAATATTACTGAATTCATGCAAAAACCACTCCAATCATCATAATGAGCCCTCCAAGCTAACCTCAGAATTACAATGTCCCCGTCGTCTTCTCCTGCCTGGCATGAAGTGACTGGTTAAGTGATTGTGAAGTGATTGTTATCATGTCTGTATGACTGACACTGTGAAAGAGTCCTTCAGAGAGAGAAAAAAAATATTCATATCTCTGTTGGTTGGATTTCTGTTTTGTGACCAGATGCATAAGGTTTTATGAGATCTGTACATGTTAGGATGGATAATAACTTTTAGTGCTGCACAATTGTAGAGAGGCTGACTGCTTAAGATTACTGACATTTCTTGCATACTAGAACTGTTCCTTCTCTCTCCATTGCTTCAGTTTTGACTGATTTTCCCTCCAAGATCCTTTAGTAAATCATCAATATTTGGGATAAAGTTTTTAAGATTGTCATCAGATTTCACCCTGGACAAATAATAGGCCAAAGGTTAACTAATCATCAAATAAATATCTTGGCACAAGAACCATTGTAGAAATATTCAAAAAAGCACAACGCAATTTAAAAGGACTTCTAAGAATGTAATTGAAAAAAAATCTAAAAAGAAATGCTTTTTTTGTTACCCTTAATGACCTCAGAATAAGTGCATTTTAGATTTTGCAAATTTGCATTGTCCGTTTTCATGGTAGTCCAGCTAAAGTGCAGTTTCTATGAGGCGTGTGCTTCTATGTGTTGGTAATATGTAGTCATATTTAAAGGGATGTCGTGTTTGGGCCACCAGCTGGGCTGATATATGCAAAAGTTCAATAATGTTAACAATTATCTGTGATGAGTGTGACCATAAACATAGGCATAACATTAATTTATGCTGTACTCTTTACTGAACATTTAGGTATATGGGGATAGCATGGAAAACTCATCAATATCCTATTTTTGAAAAACATAATTTGTGTATTTAAATGCATTGCAAAGGAATCCATTCTTTAACTTTCTTCAGTATTCTAACATAAAATATATTCAGCACTTCTTGCTGGGCACTGGTCTGAACTCAGTTGCCAAAAGTAGCAACTGAAGATGAGGCCTGTTCATAGACTTAGTCAGCACGAAGAGCTGCAGTCTGGCTCAGTGTCTGGTCTGTCCGAGCTGCACAGATGGCACGTTGAGGTAAATCTTTTATATCCTTTGAAAGTGAAATTCAGGTGTGTTAGGCTGCCTGACAGAATACAGTCTGTTCAGCACTCAGGTGTGCTGTAAATACCCTTGAATATCTCTGCTTCTAGTAAAACACCTGCTCAGATTCCCAGAACAGGACTGTTACTATTCTGGGGATGAGTAGCTGTGGCTGGCTCTCTCTGTGATCTCATTCAATGTGAAAAACAAATGGTTTATCTCACATAAGTCAAGAGAGGCTGACAAGACAGGCACGTTTTCTTCTGAGAAATGTTGTGAACCTCCATCACTTCGTTGATGGTGGTTCAGCACACTGCTGTGCCAAACCACCAATCAGAAATTTAACTGAGTTTTGTAATGAGGGATGCATTGAGGAAAATGTATCCTTACATTGTTAATTGTAGTTTTTGTGTACTGTTGCAACTGAATACAATGATTCTCCTTGCTCTCCAGCTTTAGATGCAGCAGACTAGAAAATAACTTTAGAAGTCTGCATGGCTGTTTCTTGGAGTGAAGGGTGGATCAAAGAATGAAGATGGTAAGGTGAGTCTAAGGGTGAATGGATGAATGTAGGGACTTATCAGCACACAACAATGGTCTTTGCCTGAAGTAGCTGTTGGCACTGAACATGGCCTAAAATAAGGGTGGTGGTGAGTAGAAAATGGTTAATTGGAAAGTTGGGTGGATCTATCAAATGATGGATGGATGGATGGATGGATGGATGGATGGATGGATGGATGGATGGATGGATGGATGGATGGATGGATGGATGGATGGATGGATGGATGGATGGATAGCTGGGTGGATGGATGGATGGATGGATGGATGGATGATGGATGGATGGATGGATGGATGATGGATGGATGGATGGATGGATGGATGGATGGATGGATGGATGGATGAATGGATGGATGGATGGATGATGGATAATGGATGGATGGATGGATGGATGGATGGATGGATGGATGGATGGATAGACAAAGTATGGTTGAATCGATGAACTATGGATAGATGGATGGATGATTGGATGAGGGCTGTTTGGGTGGATAGATGAATGGACTACGGTCAGTCGATGAACTATAAATAGATAGATGGATGAATGAACTATGGTAGAATTGATGGATTATGTAAGGATGAATGAATGAATGGGACTGTGGATGGATGGATTCAGGCTCACCTTTGGTGCAGCATCCAGCCCGTCCACCTGGTTGCTTCCCAGCATGCTCTTGATGAAAAATTCGACCCTGGCATTGAACTTCATGAATGTTACATAGAAGGTGTAGCACATTAACAGGCCGATACTTTCCCCCAGTGTGATTTGATTATCCAGAAAAAAATAGATGAGCATGAGCAAGCCAATGATATAGAACGAGACGTCTCTGAACAGAGGCCACCAGGTGAGGTTCAGCACCTCTTTGGAGAACAGGGCGCACATCCCGATCACAAACAGGATGTTGAAGACGGCGGAGCCCACGATGGTACCAATACCCACGTTGCTGTGGGAGACGAAGACTCCTATGACAGAGGTGAAAAGCTCTGGGGCTGAGCCTCCTGCTGCCATGAAGGTGGCTCCTGCTACATCATCAGAGATCTCCAGCTTCTCTGTGATGACAGTGAGCGCAGGGACAAAGAACTCATCACACACTATGGCTAAGGCTATGAACATGTACAACATGCCAAACATATGAAGCGACACAAAACCCTGGCGTCTCTCTTCCACGCTGAAATAGTCCGTTGGATAGTCCCCATGATTCATCTCTTGCACATCAGATGATTTCATGGCCTGTGGTGTGTCCTGTTGTGCGGCTGAGAGGTTGTGGTGCTGCAGGAGAGTTCTTTGGGGCAGCGCTACCCCTGCTGAGCCCTCACCAGCCGATTCCACCTCGCTGGCCACTGTTGTGACCAGTGACAAGGCACTCCATGAACAGACTATGCAGACGGCTGCCAGGCTGATGATGAAGCCCAGAATCCGTCCAGGCCGCAGCTTTCTCTTGACACACTGGTAGTGGTGCCTGGTGCTACTGCTGCTGTGAGGGCCCAGAAGAGGAGCAGAGCTGGAGTATGCTATCATGTTTTGACTTCTTATAGGTAGCAGGAAATCCATGGTGTTTGGCGCAGAGTGGAAGTGTCTGGAATCCCCCCCAAAGCTGGGTTGGTGGTACTGATGGCTACAAGGGTGGGGGTTTGACAGGCCGCGATGGTTCACCGATTTGTTTGCATGCTGCTCCCAGGTCTAAGCACAATGGAAGCCCTGCAGTCTAATCCCAGGATCCAGCCCATTGAAAAGCTTCCTCATATTACTCACTGCAAAACAGACAGAGCATTCGTATAAGTTATAATGCAAGACTGCAGGTTAACAGCAAAAATGTATCATGTATAAAATGACTCATGTAAAATGTTTTTTTTCTTATTTTCACTCTTTCTAGCAACCTACAGCCTTGCCTTGTTTGAAGGGATGTAAAGCGACTAAATACTTTTGCTTAAGTACTTTACTCCAGTACAAGTTTGAGAAACTTGTGCTTCACTTCAGCATTTCCACTTTCAGCTACTGTTTTATGGCATCTTTGTGACACCATAAGAAAAGTATGGTGTTGCAAACTCAAAGACTACAACTAAACTGGTGATGGGGCACCAAGACAACTGAGTGGTCAGGCCCTGAGGCCTGGGCAGAGAGCTCCCGGTTCGATTCCCGGCCAGCTGGACCATCACTGCTTGTCATCCTCCTGCTTTCTTTCCCCACATTTACTTTCTGTCTAAAAAAGGAACAAATGACCCTAGAAATCATAAAAAAGAAAAAAGGCTTATAGTTATGCTTCTGAATTTTCTTTTCAGCTCCTGCAAGTTATTGTTCAATAAGACTACCTAATAATAGGTGGGGACATTCATTTCTATAGACAGTTGTTGAGCTTGTTGATTATTTGAAAAGTCTTATTTGCAGCCATTTACAGTAATTCATATTTTCATGTACAATTGCACATACATATTATATAAATAGACAAAAATAATCTAATGTAATACTTTAGAAGAAATGAAATCATTTCATTTTGCGTGTGTGCAATTACAGTATGTCCTGAATTAGAAAAAAAGTATTTATAAAAACAATTCCTATGAAAGTGCTGGGGCTCTCTTGACATTGTGCTGAGGAGCTGCAGGGAAAATAGCTCCTTTAACTGAAGCTTGGACATTAGCGAAATCTCATTAGGAAGCTATTTAATCCCTGAGAAGATATACTTACTCTCACCGGCTACTTCATTAGGTACACCTGTTCAACTGCTTGTTAAAGCAAATATCTAATCAGCCAATCACGTGGCAGACACTCACTGCAGGCATGTTGAAGTTCACCAAGCATCTGAAGGGGGAAGAAAGGTGATTTGAATAATTTTGACCATGACATGGTTTTTGATGCCATATGGGATGATTTATACATTTTGTAAACTGTTGATTCTACTGTGATTTTAATGCACAACCATCTGTAGATTTTACAGAGACAGCATCCAGTCAGTGGTGGCTCACCCTGCAAAAATGCATGTTTGATGGGAGAAGTCATGGAAGACTGGCCAGACTGGTTTGGGCTGATATAAGAGCAACAGTTACTCAAATAACCACTCTTTTTAGGCAAAGTATGCAGAATAGAAACTCAGAATGTGCAGGATACCATGTGCAACTCCTGTTCACTAAAAACGGGAACTTGAGCTTATTTGGACAATGGAAATTAGTCAAACATTGCCTTCGAACCAACTGAGCATCATTTTAATGCTGCAGCCTACTTGAGTATTGTTGCTAATCATGTCCATCCCTTTGTGCTCATCTTCTAATGACTATTTCAGCAGGATGACACACTGTGTTACAAAGATCGTATCATCTCTAACTGGTTTCTTGAACATGACAATGAGTTCACTGTACTTAATGTAACCTTTTAGATGTAGACAAATCGGAGATCTCAGTAATAAAGATGCCGCCCATAAATCTGCAGCGACTGCCATCATGTCAATATGGATGAAATTCTCGGAGGACTGTTTTCAGGACTTTGTTGAATTGAGGTAAGGAGGTTCGACCCCTGTATGAGCAAGGTGTACCTAATAAAGTGGCCGGTGATTGAAGATTAGCGTCATGCCCTGCACACTGGTCACACAAAGTCATAAAGCAGGCACCAATAAGATGCACTGATAAGAGTTAATTTGTACATCAGTTTTTCAACGTTAAAGCAGCTACATTTGGACAAAGCTGCAATGAAGTTCTTAAATTTGTGTACAAGCTTAATCTGCTCTGAAACTTGAATACCAATGATTGAAAATGCGATATTAAAAGTCTTTAAATCTCAATATTCTGCCACGAAAGCAGCTCTTTAGGAGTAAGTCTGAGCTCATTTAGGCCATTATAGAGTAACAATGAACTACACCTGCACACAACAAAAGCACACAAGTTAACTTTTCGGTTCTCATACCACTCTTGGTTATATCCCATCCGGCAAAAAAGGACTCCAGCACGTAGCAGCTAGTCAGGTCCTGGATCTCTGAGGGAATATTCCAATAAATTGACTCCCAAAGGCAGAACGATCCCAGACGCTCAGTGTTCAGTCTGAAGGTCCCAACAGTAAATCCCTAGTGAGATTTTCATTTCTAAGCAGAGGTGGAGCTCTGAGGCACCAGGTTCACGGAGGAGGGGGGGGGGGCTCCTCCCTCTCAGTGTTCCTCCCCCCTTTGACACTGCTTCCCTGCCTTCACCTTTCCTCCTCCTTCCTTGTCCTCTCTCTCCCTATGTCACTGTCCAAGAGCGAGGATCACTGTCCATCTTTCTTATGCCCCCCCCCCACTCCCAGTGTCCTGCATAAATTCTTCCCATCTCCCACACCCAAGCGAATGGTCTTACACAACAAGCTTATAGCTCGGTGGGGTCAAAACCTGTTGTGCTATCAGATCATAGTCCTCTGTTTAAAGCTCTTGAAAACTATCTCAAGTAGTGTCTGCACAAATCCAGACTTACAGCAACAGTCAGAGATGCTGCGTGAAATCTGTATGAGTTTAGAATGACAAAGGCACAAGTCATGCACATTGTCATTTTTTTAACTTTATATTGCATTTATTGATACTTTTGCACAGGTTTTTTCTCACCATTTCCATTTTTCAAGTATATTTTGCCACATCTTTGCAGTTCTTGTTCGCGCTACATGCTCTAAAGACCAGCTTGTTGGACGTGATATCACCGTGCCCTCTGTCTTTCATTTCCTACATGTCTCTAATTGGCTCTGGTTACAACACCTGCCCTTAGGATGCATTTCCTGTGTCCAGAAAATGTAGCCCAGCAATACTTGCACATGCTTATCTGGGCCCACTTAGACCTTTAAACAGTTAACTGCAGGGTTACAGCACAGTTGGCATACATTTACAAACTCCCCCTCCTCAAATAACAAAATCTAATGTGCAAAATTATATAAAAATGATTTCTAATATGGGAAATGGATATTACATTTTGCATTGCCAAGTTCTGTGGTGATGTATTGTGCACATGTGTTTGTATTTGCGCATGACAGCACTTAAAGTCAGGTCATGAATTTACACGTGAGAACTATAAGCTTCAGCAGCAGGTACCTGAGGTTGAGTTCAAATGATGTGTCCTTCTCTGTTACACAGCATGTCTCTAACAAAGTGCAGTGTGTGCGTGGTTGTGTATGAGGGAGAAGGAGACTGGGAAGAACTGGCAAATGTTGTTATGAAAGAAAAAATTGAAATCTGAAAAAAAAGTTTAAAAATATAATGAAAAAAACTCAGAAATATCACTTAATTCAAGAAAAATGCATTAAAAGATGGACAGTTTAGCATTCTGTGAAGACAATGTTGATTAAAAGAATTTTAAAATGATTTTTTTTTAATTGCCTTCACAAACCACATAATCTCGCTGGGATTAAATCCAACTGGACCTGCCGATAGTTTCTCACCTCCTGCTGCTCTCATCCAATTAAACAGGTGCATACTTCATGGAGTGCTGCGCTAATTTTCCCTTGTAAGCAAGTTGTTGCTCTTGTTGACTGACACCTGGCTTGTTTCCCCAAAACAGCGCTCCAGGAGGCTGAACTACTCTTCTAAAAGTTCTCCATAAATAATTATTTAGCTGTTATAACTTTGCCCAGGTGGTCTCTTTGAGTCTATTTCACATTAGGGATACAAGAAACAGTACAAACTGAGCTGCTTTGATGAAGTGTTTTGCGCTTGTTTTGTGTTTGATATAGCCTATGTATGCTTCCTCAATGTGCAACAACGAGACAATGCCGTGACCTGAGGAGACACCTGGTTTGGCACACAGGAGTTTGACCTTAGCAATGATATGTGTATTTTGGCCGTAGCTGCTATATTAAGGGTTATGTAAAGTCCTGAAAAGGCTAAAGTGGTTGCATAACCAACCAGCTAACCTAACCTTCTTTCTAGGTAGGTTGAGGTACATCGCATGCAGAACTTGAAATACAAATAAGTCTGTTGGCATGCAGAACAATCCTCACAAGACCTTTGGGGGCTGATTCAGGTTATCTCTTACAGTAATAAGTCATATCTGTTAGGAGTTGACTTTGCTATAGCTAAAGTTACTGTGCAAACTACATGCACTTTACATTATGTAACTGAACATAAGTATTAACACAAGATAGTGGCAGACAATTATATCTGCAAACGTTGATTCTGAATGAGATGGTAATTGCACAATCCACTGACTAATATGTTTCTTAGATTATTTGAAGATCAGAAGTCTCTCACTTATGAAGTTGGTGTCTTCAGGTAGTGACAAGCAAGAGACAAAGAAATGACCCTGTGAAGCTGGGATCAGCAGCTTATTGGCTAAATCTCCTGCCTGAAATAGCTACCAAGTTACATATGAGATGGGGAGGGCCTTTTTCTCCGTGAGCAGGAACGGCGCAGGTTAACGGTGAGATCTATTTAATGACACTATGAAGAGAACATAGAAGACTCTTGCGCTACTGTAGCTCCGCCTGTCAAACACAAATGCAGTTTGCAATTTTCGGTCAGAAAATCAAAATTTTCCTGTTTTCCATTTTTAAAGCAATGGATCACTGATTTTGTGCTTCTCGTTTCCAGTTTTCTGCCACTTTCTATATCTCTTTACCGTCCCTGACTGATTTATCAGCTGCAGCTTTCTGTTGTGGTTAGTTAAATATTATAAATGACGGTAAAAGAAATATAAAGATTATAAAGTACAAATGCATTTAAATCACAAATGTGGTGTAGACAAGGGAATGTTGGGATAGAAAATAGATAAAGAATTCAACACTGGCAATCAAAATAACAAAAAAATGAGGGAACTGAAAAATAAAATGGACTAGTGAGAGACGAGAGTAAATTAAGATTTTACCAACTGAATAGTTGCAAAGGAAAAAATGAAGCAACTGACAAGAAATGTTCTTCTTCTTTTTTTATGCTTGATTCTAACTATTTGTTCAACATTAATATTTTACTGCAGCACATTCATTTTACTCTTTGCTTAGACTGCTGCCCCCGTGACCCGGCCCCAGATAAGCGGTAGAAGATGGATGGATGGATGGATGGATGGATGGATGGACATGCATTTATATCTTTTACCCAATAAACTTTTACTATTTTTTAAAATCAGTTTTAGGGCTCTGTGTGAGTTGGACACTGCTATTAGATTAAACAACATGTGTGTTATAGTATTGTGTAGTAGTTTTATAAAAAAAACAAATACAAGACTATTATTTCAGTGCAGCACAATATTTGGCTGCTCATCAGATATGCTTGGATACAGGGATTAGTGCTGCCGAGTGCTTTATTATTTATATTGTGTTTTAGTTTAACATAACAATACAAAAGGAATTGAGAAGGCCCAACCAATACAACTGGCAAACACAATGTAAGTAAAATCTCACAGTAGCAGAATGGCACCACTAATATTCCCCTAAAGTATGTAAACACAATTGTTGTGCTTGACATGAACAGGACTTAATGTGTAACTGTACAAACTAATATATATAGATAATGATGTGTCAAATCTTGGCCTTCGCTAGATCTGGATTACTACTACTGGTTAGCCAGACATGCTAATGAATGCAGCTTTTGCTCACATAGCACTAATTTAAAAAATAATTGACAGAATCAAACTAATGCAACAAGAAAAGCACAAAAATATTTTAAAATATTTTTGGTTTATTTTTATATAGAGTTTGTGATGCCTCCTGGAAAACACATTAAACTGAACTGTGAATGCATCCCAAAATAGACATCATAAGAATGTCAAAGGTATATTATATGTTGGCTTAAGCGCTCGTAGATACTGCTTTAATTTTTGCTACTGTATTGAAATGAGGGAAATATAAATATTCGGGATAATAAATAACTAATTTTACATGTCAGATTGGTATGTTTCAGCACAAAAATGAGTCTCTAAATGAAATGAGATGGAGGGACATTGCAGATGCAGCTATTTCTCGAGGTCTAGCACCCAACTGAATTCGCACCTGTTTCCTCTCATGCACCACAGCTGACACATTTTTTATTTTAAGACTGTGGAGCAAGTGTTTCTCCTCAAATTTCTGTCTGCAACAGCTTGAGATAAAACTGCAAACTGAAATTTTACATGAAAGAGTGCTGTGGGCTGCAGTGAGGATTATCAGCAGCTGGGACGAGTGGCAGAAGCTAATGAATGTTAGTTACCTTTTACTGTCAGCAGTATCACCACGAAAACAGAGGCAAAAGAGAAAAAAAATCAGGATCTTTAGCAGGAAAATTCTCTGGTTCACAGAGGCAGAGATTTGGATTGCTCTAAGCCCAGGGGTCCTGTAACAGACAAGAGGACAACAGGTTTCTGTATCAATTTTAAGTTTTTCCTGTCTTTGAGAGGCACTAACACAGCCAGTCACATCCAGCTTGGGTAGATCCAGCTTGTGACAGGCTGAAGGATTAAAGAAAATAGGAAAACAGCTCTATCTAGTGTTCGAGTACAATATAGTGTCTTCAGAACTACCAGATTTCAGATGTAATTTTGAGAAAGAGAGGCATTAGGACTTGAGCAGATCTCTGTTTCAGCCAGTTCACAATATTTGTTCAATCACACCCCAAGCTCATCCTTCTGAATTCATTTTTTTTCAGTATTTGCAAACCAGATACTACGTTAAACATTTTTACATTTTAAATCTACCACAACCACAAATCCCTTTTATGAACATCAGTTCCTTTTAATTCATCCATTATCTATATACCGCTTAATCCTCTGTGGGGTCGAAGAGGGGCGGAAGTCTATCCCGGCCAACTCAGGGCAAAGGCAGGGGACACCCTGGACAGGTCACCAGTCTTTGACAGGGCCACACATAGAGACAGACAATCAAGCACACTCACATTCACACACACAAATGATTTAGAATCATCAATCAATCAATTAACCTCAGCATGTTTTTGGATTGTGGGAGAAAGTCAGAGTACCTGGTGAAAACCCACACGAACCAGGGATCAGGGATATTCTGGCTGTGAGGCAACAGTGGTAACAACCTAGCTACAGTGCAGCCCCCTTGTAAGTCAATTCAGTTATGTATATATGTATATTATGTGTGTGTGTGTATATATGTATATATATATATATATATATATATACATATATACATATATATATATATATATAGATATCTCCTCTCAAAGCACTTCACATAAGGTAAAGACCTTACAAATTTTTAATCAGAGAAACCTAACAAATCTAAAGTCTGTTGTTTGCACCAGATTCCAAACACTTTGTGACAAAATTTGTGAATTGCTTTACCACTCCTGTCTTTTCACCCTACATGAGAGAAGCCTGAATCAGTAATTTAAATTCAGAGGTACCAGGAGAGTTCTGGGAAGACACAATATCTGTTTGTTCCTGTTCTGTTAACATAAAGTATAGACTGAGGCAGTACAAGGGGATGCACAGGCTACATTACTCAAAACAGCCTTCAGTATTATCTCAGAGTGAGGTGTGAGGTCTGACATCTGGCTCTACTAGTTCATCCTTTTTTATTTTGTTCGACACAGTGCAACTTTTGGGCTTCAGTTTCTAAGAAGCTCTCAGAAATATTTTCCAGAGACATTGAGCCCAACCACAACCTGGCAATATCTGGATGCTCAGCAGTAAGTTTTGAGGTTGCA
The DNA here is from genome assembly GCA_024666655.1 of Dascyllus trimaculatus. Lineage (NCBI taxonomy): Eukaryota > Metazoa > Chordata > Actinopteri > Pomacentridae > Dascyllus > Dascyllus trimaculatus. The sequence goes on from JAMOIN010000213.1 coordinate 159,373, forward strand.
AGTTGCTCTGTACCTAGAAATGATGGTCACTATGAAAGTACAGCATAAATATACACTTATCAGCCACAACATTATGACCACTGACACTGATCATATTGCTACTATGTGCTGTTCTGCTGGAAAACCTTGGATTTTAACATCCGTGTTGATGAGACTTAGACACCCACATAAACACTGTCCCACAACAAGCACACTCCCTCATGCAAATGGAAATCCCAAATGTCACTGACCTACCCCCACAGGAAAATGCACCCCACCACATGGAAAAAAACATCAATCAGGAACATGTTGAGGAACATGACAATGACCCAACATGTTGATTTGACCTCCAAGCTTCTACACCCCATTGTGATCAAGCATCAACAGGATTCAGTGGAACAAGTTTGATTGACAGAGGCCCCACTGCACAAGCCAGAGTACTCAAAAGATACAAAACCCATTTATAACAAGATTGTGTTTGTTGAAGTTTACAAGCAAGAAATGTTCAGTCCTTTTAGTGACCACTTACTCATAAAAATGCTTGAGTATGTTTTCAATTTGTTCCTATTTTGTCGGTGTGTTGTGTTTATCAAGTAGAACTTGACTGATTATCGGCCTCTATCCACGTCCCATCCACAACCTGAGTCTTTTTCTGGTATCTAAGCAGAGTTATGGACATGCATGTAAAAATCAAAATCTGTCTAAACACTAGATCGAGTTATGAATTTAAGTGTGATTTTTGACTCAAACTCACCTCAAGAGTTAGAAAACCCCAGATCTCCAATCTAAATAGCTGCAAATCCCTGAAACATGAAATTCTAATCGTATGGCAATAAATATTAAACCTGTCATGACATCCATGCCCGTCACGTACAAAGACTGAGCAGATCTGAGCAAAGAAACACATCAACATTTGGGCAACATTTTATTTGGAGACTTCTTCTCTTTAGAACAACACAGGTCTCAACAGATGCAACCATTTACATGTGTAAACTAACATCCTTAAGGTTGAGGTTACGATTAGATGACGTCGTCAGTGGCAGAACTAAGACAGAGGGAGTTGATGACAAAAAAAAAAAAGATCAGTTGTGAGGCATTATTGGGCTGTGTCCACAAAAATAAGGCATTCATAGAGTTTTAGTAACTTGGATGCAGATTAACTGTTACAGCTGAATCTGACGTTTTATTTGACTCCATTTGGCTTCTGTCAAAGACGTTGTAGGAATACAAGCTCTTTCTCGTACCACTTTTGGACATACAGGTTCTGTTGTGTTATCAGATGAACAAATAGCAGCTTCACCTTAATGTATTCAGTATTCATTTAATCTCTTCTCTGAACGTTAAACTGTACTGCAAGGAATGTTCAGGTAACATCTGTCATCACTGCACTGATTCTGACCACAGAGCTGAAACTACTACTGAGCCTCTGGATTTGACAGAAAGTTTGCATTTTATGCTAAGGCAGCTTTCAGAAAATGTGAAAATGTTTTGGCTTACAAAAATAAGGGCAAGAATGAGCTACCACAGAAGCTTTCATGCTCAAATGGACTGTCTAATTATGTAACAAATTATTGATTATCTGTGACTTAAACATCAGAAATCTCTGCCGTTCCAAGCAAAATTACCTCGACCCTCCTACATGTGTCATCTTGAGTCAAATTTCCAAATTATCCCCATAGGAATCAATCAAATTTCTCCTCAAATTAAGTGCCTTCCTTCACCAGTTTCTAACCTCTCCTCCACTCTCAGCACTTGGCCTTCTTGCCGTAGCTGTCCACCACATCAGGTGTGACGCTCTGGTCTTCCTCCACATCTTCTGTCACAGTTTTACCAACCAGCTGGAAGATGTCCTCAGCGGCGACGCCCATCGGCTCTGCCACCTTCACCGTCAACATGTCCACAGTCAGGACTGTTCCTTTGGGGATCTTTACCTTGGCCACCACTGACTTTCCCAGCTGGAGGAAAAAGAGCAAAAGGGGAGAGATGTTATTATTGCTCTGGTAGCACAAAGTTAAAAAAAATTAAGCAAAGTAACGCTCAAATGTTTCAGTTTTGCTAAACAGTAAAAACTACTGTTACTGTTGTGGTGTTTCTGTGGATTTTTCTTATAGAGAAATACTGACTAACCTTGTCATGGCATGGCTTCTCGCAGGGCAACATCTTCTTGATGCCGCTGCCCAGCGCCCTCTCCACCAGCCGGATGGAACGAACCAGCTCGGTCAGTTCAGATGGCACCAGAGAGGCTTCGTGGTCGCTTCCTTTCCACGTCTTGTCCAAGGTTACGTGGCGCTCGATGACCTTCGCCCCCAGAGCTACAGCCGCCACCGAAATGTTGATTCCAGACTCATGGCCAGAATACCCAATGGGAATATCTGGAAACTCCTTCTGGTATTCCTGCAGTCGACAAGTTGGTGACATAAAGATTACTCCTAAAGAAATAGTTTTGAGAAATTTACTAACTCAGTTTCTTGGGAAGAGGCTATAGCCAGCTGCTTGTTAGCTTTGTTCAAGAGTAAGAATACCAGCAACACCTGAAATATTGAACGAATACTTCAACCCTCATCCGACCAACATATTTACCATCCACGGAAATACCTACCAGGACTCCAGTCAACCATCATTGCACAACATTAACTCTTTTTTTTTCTTAATTAATGTCATCGGAAAGTTATTTTAGGAAAGTTACAGTTAATTTTCTTTGATGAAAATTGCAGCATTTAAAAGTACAATCCACATTCGTACTTAAAAGTTTACTTACCATCTCATGATTCTACTATCACTTTATTTTCAGTAAAGTTATTTTCACTATTTGTGTTACAAGTAGCAGGACGGGGCTTAGTGTATCCCAAGTTCTGATCATACTCTGCCTGCATGACACACAATTTTACAGTCTTATCCCTATCCCAACCTCTCCTGCTATTCCTCCCCCCTCATCCCCACTCCCAACCCAACTGGTCGAGGCAGATGGCCGCCCTTCCTGAGCCTGGTTGTGTCGGAGGTTTTTTTTCCCCTTTTCCCTATCCTAGGGTTTCTTGTTCCTTCCCACCATCACTGACTGCTTGCTTATAAGGCTGGTCAAAATAGCAATATCTTTCGGATATACATTCGGATCCAATATTCGCTGAATATTCGAATATCAAAATTATTATTCGGATACCACCACAACGAACAAATATTTAGATATTCGAATATTCGGGACCAGCCCTAAGGGAATCCAAATTTCTTTTCTGTTTTCTGTTCTTCCTCACAATGTTTAGCGCTGTGTGATGACATATGTTGTAAATATGTAAATAAAACTAAATTGAAATTGAATCTTATATAACAAAGCATAAAAATGTCATCTTACAGTTATATTACTATGAAATTATATATTGTACTACTTAGAAAGAGCAGTATTTAGGGTTATCCACAGAGCACATGAATCTGTTTCCTTTAGAATGATGGATGACAAAGTTCCCTTATCCCCTGTGTCAGCGTGCAGCATTTAAAAACAGGACCCACTGCAAACATCTATCCATCCATCCATTATCTATACACCGTCGTGTGGGGGCTGGAGCCTATCCCTGCCAACTTGGGCGAAGGCAGGGGACATCCTGGACAGTTCGCCAGCCTATCGCAGGGCTACACATTAAGACAAACAACCAAGCACACTCACATTCACACCTACGGACAATTTAGAATAATCAGTTAACTCCACACAGAAAGAGTGGGACGTGAACCGGAGATCTCTGCTGCAAAAATGAGTTTTATAAATAGTTTCGAGTTTTAAAGCTGCAGGAAACGAAATGAGTAACTTAGTTTGGGATCACCAGGAACCCAATACGCTGTTATTTTTTAAAAATTACTGATTAAAATATAAAGAGAAAACAATACTATGAAGTAATCAGGAACAAAGTCACAAAAAATCTGAATCACACCTGTCAGATTTCACAAAAAGTACAACTCTGAGGTCAGTCAGTAGAATTACGGTTAGGTACGAAACTGAGGACATGCTATTGAAATGTAGTATTTTGAAAGTGTAATAAAATTATATTAAAATAAAAATGTTTTGTATTATATCACCATAAAAGTAAATAAATTCAACAGAATGGTACACAAATCTTTATATTACACCTTTTTTTTTTATCAGGGTCTAAAAGTGTATCTGAGAAACTCTTTAATCACAATGTCATATCTAGTGATACTCAGATCTCCCTTTCAGTCTAGGTCTTCAATGGACAGAAAATATCTCAGCATTTGATAAACCTTAAAACTCAGAGGTCTGTTTGTGTTATTGTGGTGATAAAAGCTGACAACTAAACTTGTTTTCACAACCCATGAATCGACGGTTTTTGTGCCAGTATTTCTATAGAAGAGTCATGTTCTGTTCTGCTCACAGTGATCACTCTGAGGTTGACATCTTCGGCCTCCAGAGGATAGGCGCTGGTACACTGCAGGATGGCAAAGTTCTCGTTGTGCTGCTTCACCGTCTTGTAGACGCGACGCATCGTCTCCATGGACTGCATCCCGCTGGACACCACCATGGGACGCCCTGACACAGACAGGAGTGTAACATTATGTCTAACACTTGCAGAAAACATAACGCTACAACAGCCCTCCGAAGGTCCCAGTAGTTATTAATAACAAGACAGAGCAGACTAGATGAAATCAAGAACAAGAGTTAAATTGATGTAGTTGATGGTTTTTGAAATCTTTTACGCTGTAGTTGAGACATTTTAATGAATATTTCAGATTATTAAGATGGAAGTGCTCTTCTTTTTACAGAACCTACATTTATGATTGAAATCACTGAAAGTAGAACATTCAGACTTTGTGCCCTTACTTTGATAATGATAATTTAACCTTTATGGGGGCAGAGGGCTGCCGCAGTGCAGCACCCAGGGAGCAGTCAAGGTCAAGGGTAAAGGGCCTTGCTCAGGGGCCCAACAGTAGCCGCAGCTGGGGTTCGATCCACCGACCTTCTGACCGGCAGCCCAGGGTTTAACCCGTTGCGCCCCCACTGCCCCAAGTGTTCTTTTTAATTTGGATATTCACATGTGACACAGTGCATCAGTGATGTTTGGATATAGTTTTTCATTTTAGGATAAAGCACTAAGTTCCTTGATTCGTCTCACCATTCAATCTCATTGCAACCCAATCACACAAAGTAGTATAAATGATAAGTAAAATATTTAGAGAAAGAAAGCATTCATTTACATGGTGACTATAATAAAAACTGGCCAAAACTGTAGACAAAGTCTAAATCAAAAATGTGTTGTTGTATTTTGCTTTAAAAATAGTGATTCATTCTTTTACATTTGACCATAAAATGCACAATTATCTTACTTCATTATTTGAAAGGAAATAATTTATTTCAAGAACTGAAAAAATGGTAAATCATTTTAAACTGTCATTTTACAGATTTCTCCAGTTTTGTTAAACTACGGAAAACAAATAGTAAAGTTACTAAAATATATATATCTAAGAAAAAATATAATACTTGTTGACTGTAATAAAAACAACAAGGAATTAGTTATTTTACAATATTTGAACTTAATATTACACAGGTTTACTGTATTTTTTAAAGATATTTGCCATTATTTTGGGTGTTTTGTTTGATTTACAAACATTACAGTATTCCACTTTTTTCCACACTCGACTGATTTAATTGTAACTCATGAACACTGACTCACTATTCAACATGAAGTACGACTAATGATTTGATCTCATACATGTCTGTTCACTTTCACCTTTCCTTGCAGTTTTCTCCAGGTAGGGGAAGTTGTTGGTGTCTCCAGAGCCCACTTTGAAAAAAGGCACATTGAGCTCATGCAGAAACTCCACTGCCATCTATAGACGGGAAGAAAAGTTGAGGTTTGACATCTCTGCTGATTAAAGCACCAAAAGAAAAAAAACTGAGCAAAAGCCTCTCTGTGTCTTACCTCGTCCATCCCTGAAGCGGTAAAGAAGATCCCCACCTCCTCTGCATATTTCTGCAGCTCTCTGTACTGGTCATGGCTGAACTCCAGGTGGCGCTTGTGTTCACCGTAAGTTTTTCCCCAGGAGTGTTTGGAAGTGTACGGACGCTCCAAGGCTCGCTTGTTGAATTTGTACTCCAGTTCACTCTTCTGGAATTTGGCACAATCTGCACCACAGTCCTGTGAAGGCGGATATAAGAAAATTTATTAAAAGAACCCTGCATGAGTGTATGAAGTATGAATGTCCTGCATGATGACTTGATGTATAACAGTAACTTGATAGGAATGTTTCTGGAAAGGACTTGTAATGTTTTACTACTTCTTTTTTTAATCTTTACAACATTTTGCAGTGCCATGATCTAAATAAATGCAAGCATACAAACAAAATAATTCGCCAAATCCAAATAAATCCTGAATGATTAAAAAATTAATTTGAATTTAAATTGAGCATTTCAATGAGATTCCTCTGGAAATCCTAATCACTCTGAACTGTGTATCCATTTTCTTGCAGCTGGCACCAAATAGAATTGTTCTTTCCAGATTTTTTAATGAATTTAGATCCTTGTAAAAATAAAGTTCTGGAGGAGCCACACGTCTGAAAAGATCTGAGCTTTTTTTTCTGTGATTTTTTCTGTGTATGTGCAAGTATGATTTTCCCACTGACAGCTGCACAAACCCCCAGAAGAAAATAAACCACAGAGGCACCGGTATAACCCTCGGCTTAAGGAAACCCTGCCTTAGCTGGTAGCAGACTGATTCAACTGTTTAGCCAACTAATTATCATGTATGATATAAATTATCTCATGATATAGCAGGATTAATAGACATAGAAACACAGTTATCACATTTGAAGGAGGACTAGACATACCACAACATAGTTCAGCTACTACAACTAGTACCAGATCAGAAATATAAGGAAATAAATAAGATTACTATTCACAAGCAAATGTCTTTTAATACGTTGAAGTTTGCATTTGAAATCTTATCAGAATAATAAAGAGATTTGTGCATTTGCGTTTTCTATGATTGATTAGAGAGAACAAATGAAAACAAGCACAGAGGACATTCTAACACAAATATAACAGCCTTGAATGGCCATTATGAGAGAGCCATGAACGGACAAACCAAAGTCAATTCATAAATCTACCAATTTAACATCCTGCAACAAGGATCAACACCGTTTTAATAAATGTTCCTTAACTATTCCACTAACACACATATTTGGCAATAACAATAGACGATATAATATTAAACATGAATCCAAGCATTCAAGGAAGCAATCAGACACTAGTTTATACTCACAGGAATGAAGGAAGGAAGTTGTGGCGAGTGACATATAAAATGGTAAATTTTTGAATGGAGTTCGGAAACAACAAGTCATGTCCCTGGTGTGTGTATAGGTGTGTTGTTTTTACAAGCTAGTGAAGAAAAAAAACATGTTAGAAATCATTCAAAGCGAGCTCGTACGTGTGATTTTTATTACCTTTGCCATTTTGATCATTTTCTTGGCAATCTCAATGTCTCCCTGGTGGTTCTGTCCGATCTCAGCTATGATGAAACACGGATTGTTTCCGCCGATCATCCGGCCCGGACACAGCTCAAACTTTAACGGCATTTTGAAGGCAGAGAAAGAAAGAAAACGCGACCGGAGAAAGTAATATTTAGCGGAGGAGTGTAGGCAGCGGACAGTGGTGAGTCATGAGTGGTATGAGTGGAGGAGCCGACCGGAGCGCTTTAAATGCTGCACATTCAGGATGTAGTTCATCGTCGCAGCAGGAGTTCCGCTTTTCATGTGGCGTTTTCCTGAGACGTCACATTAACAGCCTGTGGGCTTAAAATACGAAATGTTTTAACCATAGAAAACAAATCAATCAATATCTGTCGAGTTTCTAAAAATAAAATGTTATTTTATTTATATAATATTAATATTTATATGCATTTAATTTTTTGTCATGTTTCCTCTGGTTTGTTGCCTGTGACAGATATGAGTGTCTGACATGGTGTCAGGCGTGTAAGATAAGATAATACTTTATTGATCCCCAGAGGGGAAGTGTGGCACTTGAACACTGACTATGGCAACTTGTTATGGCTATACCTGTTCCACCAGTAAGCCAGTGACAGCTGTACACCTGTTTGCATCATGTCTTTATCTATTCTGTAGTGATGGAAATTCCATTTTTTTAAGAGAGCCAGTTCTTATGGCTCTGCTCACTAAAAAGAGACGGCTCTTTCGGCTCCCAAGTGGCAGATTTTTCAGATTTTTTGTTGCTTAAACAAATTTATTATCAAAAATGATGTAAAATTACTAAGAGTCGTTTCCTTCGTAACCAGCACATCACTACCATTTTGGTTCTGATGAGGACACATTCTTGTTGAAAAGTTGGTCTGTTTACACAGTGAAAGGCTATCAATTAAGCAGTGTGCTCCATCGCTCCATGTTAACATTTTTTGTTATAATTAAAACTGGAATAAAGAGCATTTAAGACCTTTTATTTGCAAAATTAACATTTAAGACACAACAATGATAGGGCCAGATGTGACACATGAAAAAATGAACAAAAGTTGTAGGTACAGTCCCCAAACCACTTGACCAAAACATTTCCCCAAACCTATATATTCACAAATTAACCATACCTGACCAAGGAAAATTAGCAAGAAAAATTAGGCAAGGACAAATTATTCCAACCAGAGATGATGCTTGAGAAATATTGCCACTGAGCGATGAAATCTTGCAAGCCAGCCACGTCGCAGAAGAAAAACAATGCATGCATGTAAAGACCCCTTTTTATATCAATTAGGTGAATGGACATGTGGTTTCACATTGAACTTGACTGCCAACATCACAACCTGGAATTGCAGGACTGTTGTATTAACATTTCACACTACCAGAGCCTTGTTGGTTCAGTCATCAGCATCATATGGAGTGATATTGAGAACTATTTAAACCTGTTCATCTTCAGTGCATTCTACAACTGTACTTCTCTTTCTCTCTATCAACATTTTTGTCTTTTTTCACTCAGACTTAATCCTCTGTTCATCTCTTTTCTTGCCTTTCCTTCTGTTACCGTATCTCTTTCTGCCTGTGCATTTTCTGCCACTCTCTCTTTGGTTCTGTCAGTCTACTTGCCTGCCTCTCTCTCCCAACATTTGTTGAGGATTCTTTATTAGCTCTGCCAAGGAAGTTTTGTTTTTACCGGCGTTGGTTTATTTGTTTGTTTGTGTTCAAAATAACTCGAAAAGTTATGGACAGATTTGGATGAAATTTTCAGGAAATATGTGAAATGCGACAAGGAAGAAATTATTCAATTTAGGGAGTGATCTGAAACACCGTCTGGATCCAGAATTTTAAAAAAAGATTCTTTACACATTGGGAGTGTTATAAAGCCTTGCAGTGACACCTTGTGGTAGGAAAGTGCATTGCACATATATGGTGGATGTCAGCCGCTCGTACTCAACCACAGCAGTGCTACGGTGTGAGAGCGATTACCAGACAATTAACTTTTTTTTAAGGATACTCTCTCACTGGGAGATTGTGTTGGGGATGGACTGAAGCTGTTTGGCAGAGGTCTGAACTCTCTGAGTGCTTTTCTAGTTCTATCATGTCCACCAAGATACTGTTGTCTTTGTCCACGTCCACTTTGACCTTCTTACCCACAAGCTGCTGCATGTCCTCTGGAGGGATTCCCTTTGGCTCACCAACCTTCACTGCAAACATGTCCAGACTCAGCACCGTGCCTTTAGGGATGGATACTTTGGCCACCACCGACTTCCCCAACTGGAGTGGGTAAAAAATCATCAAGAGATTAAATAAAAATAGTAGCAGAGGAAAGAATAATAAACAATACTTAACACTATAAATTCCAGGAGAAAATGTGCTTATCATATCATCTCAATTATTGCCAAACTAAGTGTGGTAAAGTTTTGTCTTCTAGATGATTAAGTCCAGATTTTTTGGGCAACATTAAGATTTAAAAGATTGGTCCAATGGAAATTAGCAATGCAAATACTGAAAAAAACATTGATGGAAGATTACATGAGAAAACTGTTGACAATTATTGTCAATGTCATGCTAAATGAATCAAACCAACCTTATCGTGACAGCTCTTCTCACATGGTAACATCTGCTTGAGAGGTGATCCTGTTGCCATCTCCACCAATCGGATTGCTCGGACCAGCTCTGCTAGCTCTGAGGGCTTCAGTGATGCCTCATGGTCATTTCCCTTCCAGGTCTTGTCCAGGGTTATGTGGCGTTCCACAACCTTTGCTCCCATTGCCACAGCAGCCACAGTGATGTAGATCCCCTGCTCATGTCCGGAATATCCAATGGGAATGTCTGGGAATTCCTTCTGGTATTTCTTCAAGAAAAGAGAGGGGTAAAAATATGCTTGTCATTAATGATTGTTATATTTACCTCCACCAAGGAAATTATGTGATGGCCGGCGTTTGTTTGTTTGTTTTTTGTTTGTGTTCAAAATAACTCAAAAAGTTATGGACGGATTTGGATGAAATTTTCAGGAAATGTGTGAAAATGGGACAAGGAACAAATTATGAAATTTTGGGACTGCTCCGGATCACCATCTGGATCCAGGATTTTTTTTTTAAATGTAAGTGTAACCGGGTGCACAATTAAATGCGGTTTACTGTAAAAGCCACCAGAGGGCACTCTTGTTTTTAGAGTAACCCCCTCTTACCACATGAGATTTTGGGGCTCCATGCGACAGACAGTGACAATGGCAGAGTTCTCTTTCCTTCCTGAGCAACATACGCACCGTTGGGCCGGCATTCTTATCTCCAGTTGTCTAAGAAGCTGGGAGGCTGTTAGGAGCTGCTGTGCTAGAGGTTGCCCCTGTTCATTAGGTCGGATGGGATGAATGCCGCATTGTTAGTAGGACATTTGAACTGTCTGTAATTACATTTGTATCTGTAACGTTCCATCCAAAATATGTGAATTGGGAGATTGTGTTGGGTGTGGACTGAAGCTCCTTGGCGGAGGTATGTGCTCTCTGAGTGCTTTTCCAGTTGTAATTAAAATCCTTTCTAAAATGAACAGGTGGCCAGCACAGCAATCATAAAACAGGTGTAATATGTTCTGAATTTTGTATAAGTTGTAGTTGATATATGACTGTTTGTGGTAGACCAGAAAGTAGAACTTTTACAACTAGTGATATGTTTAAAATACACGTGTGCAGGGCATCATAGAGCATGTGTCATCAGGGAATGCAGAATTGGAGAGTTCAGTATCATCAGCGTAACTGTAATATTTCAGCCATGTCTCCTGACAATACTGCAGAGAGACCTGCTTTCTGCCTCGGGTGTTTCCTGCTTCTTATTCCACCTCCTGCCCTTCATTAATTTCCAAAGACTTAGCTTTTTTCAGTAAATCCTTTTCCTGTGGTGGTGTGCTGTGTTTGGTGCCATTGGTTGTTGCATCATAACAGGTACAAGCAAAAGTGGACAGAGGATAACTGGTTTTGTCATGGTAGTAGCACATGGATCCAAAATTGATGATAATTCTGCAAGAAGAAGATGAGGTTTGTCCCACAACTTTTGAACATACTATATACTACTGATGTGTCCTAGTGCATCCAAAATCTTTATTACTATAGATGCTTAAGACATGGAAGGTACATTCCAACCCTTAAAAGAGCAAGTTGTGCAGAATTTGTCTAGGTTCTCATAAGTCTCAGAAGTCCCGAACCAGTCAATTTGAAGTTTGTTGCTTAAAAACCCAGTTTGTTCCTGGACTACAGCCAGCCTGTATCTCCCTCTTGTGAGCTCTACTGAGAATAAGTTGTTTCTGTGTCTGTGATAATAAGCTGTGCCAGTCCACGCCTCCTACACGCCCTTCTCTGGAAGAGGTTGTCCGGTTCCATGCACTAATGTTTACACAGAGAGGTAGCTATGGCTCGTAGAAGCGCTGTGGTTCAGCCATACCGATTTGATCCAGAGTCTGACCTAGAAGGAGAGGCTCCTGAAGAAATTCAAACTCTGCAGCTGCAGCAGGACGTTTCTGAATGGCTATCTGTGTTACTAACAGTAACTTAGTTACTGAAACCACATTCAACAGGCTACCACGCTAGGCAGGCCTATACAGTAAAGCATCATAAAATGGCATTGTTATGCAATGAGGGCTTGCATGTCTACAAGCCCTCATTTCGGGGGGGCTTGTAGACATGCTGATATGCTGGGGATGTATATTATTGTTAGAAAACCATTCTAAAGTGAATTTTGCATAATATGTGACCTTTAAATGCACCAAGTCTTAATCTTTATAACAAAAAAGTGATTAAACTACAATATACGAAGGCAGAACAATTCTGAGTTTATATGTCTGCATGAGTGCAGAATAAGCACAATGCATTCCACAGAACAATATGCAGGCATAATGTTATTGTCAGTGGACATGATGATAGACTGGGAGGAGAGACTTATCCTATTCATCTTACCGTGATCACACTCAGGTTGACAGCCTGTGGATCCAGTGGGTAAGCACTGGTGCACTGCAGGATAGTGAAGTTCTGGTTGTGCTCCTTTATTGTGTTGTAGGCCTGACGTACTGTCTCCATGCACTGCATCCCAGTGGACACCACCATTGGGCGTCCTGACAGACAGATTGGTACAAAGAAGGTTAAAACACTGCTGGTTTATGTGAGCCTCTATAGACCCAATGTTAACTCGCTTTAAAAGATATATAGTGTTGTGCAAAAGTATTTTTATTATTATTATTTTATTATTATATTACATATTATGCCCTACAGAAATCTTCTATTTTTGCATATTTTTCAAAACTGACATAGAAAGCAATGCCTAATAGTGTCAAAAATTCAGAACCTGAGAATGAAGATAAAGAAATGAAGCTACTTGTACTTGAATTGTTGTACCAGCAGACCAAAGGAATGGATAGCAAATCTAATATTATAAATATAAAATAAAACAAAATATTAAGAAAATATAATTTTCCAAGATGACAAAAAAAAAAAACCTCACATTCCATTATTCCTCCAAGTTACACAGCCTTGTACCTTTTTTGGCAGTTTTCTCCAAATATGGGAAGTTATTTGCATCACAGGAGGCCACCTTGAAGAATGGCACATCCAACCCATGAAGAAACTCCATAGCCATCTGTGGAAATCAAAGTAATTAGGAGAAAAACTTACTATATGTATTTAAAGTATGTCAGTATCTCGCATGATACAATATCTGTGTCTAGTGCATGTATGGTGTTAGTAAATTAGCTAAGAGCTCAAAAAACTGAAACATACTTGAATTAAATCACAAGAATTTTTGTTCGTTCTTTACAACTGTTTTTTTTTTTAATTATAAGGAATACAGTTATGTCAATTTCCAGAGTTGCGGGTTCAAGAATGTGTCTCTTTTACCTCGTCCATGGCAGAGGCAGTGAGGAAGATACCAATCTCTGCTGCATACTTCTTCAGCTCCCTATACTGGTCATGGCTGAACTCCAAGTGACGCTTGTGGTCGCCGTAAGTTTTCCCCCAGGAGTGCTTTGAATTGTAAGGGCGCTCTAAGGCTCGCTTGCTGAACTTGCACTCTAACTCACTTTTCTGGAATTTGGCACAATCGGCACCACAGTCCTGAGGAAGAGAGGAGAGTAGAAAGTGTTACTTTTACAGCACAAAGCAATGCATTTAAAAATAATAATAAAAGTAATAAAAATCAGCTTCTTCCTCGGCACAGTTTCCCTTCTTAAATTTACCTTCGCCATCTTGATCATTTTCTTAGCAATCTCAATGTCCCCCTGGTGGTTTTGTCCAATTTCAGCAATGATGAAACATGGATTGGAGCCCCCAATCATCTTACCGGGACACAGTTCAAACTGCAGAGGCATGCTGGTGATGTGGAAAGAGAACTGACGAGTGAGTTTCTGAGAGGAGTCTTGCAACTTGACAAGTGAGAGATGTAAAATAAAGAAAGCTTTCTTCAGGTAAGCAAAGAGGACATGGTCATGTGATGCTTGATCGTTGATAATAAGCCTGAAGCGTCCCACCTCTGTAAGTAAATTTGCATGTAATGCAACTAAACAGCCTGTTTGGTTTAAACCTGTAATGAAGGTTTCAACTCTACAAACGCCCATGTTAGCACCTTACTTCCTTGTGATGACACTCACTTATCTTAATCGAAACTGGATTCTAATCTTAACACCAAGTGTTAATCTTCAAACAAGATTAAAGATCTTGTTTGAGATGGTACATTTTTAATCTCTTTAAAAATGCACCAGAATTGATTTTGCATAGTTCTGTACACACCAGATAAAGCATCCACCAAAAGGACTGCAGTTCTGAAACTGCCGCTGACAATCGGCTTTACTTATTTGCAGAAAAATCAATAAAATCATTATCATGGGAAGAAACCCAAGAAAAAAAAACAATAATGGTTTGCCAGTAAATGTTCTGACACTGTCACAAGGGATGATTTACATTGTAAGAAAAAGCAGAAGAACATTAAGTGTCATCAGGAATCATTTTCAATACGCAAATGGTAAAAACTTTATCTTATAGTTTAATGGAAACCCCTGCTTTCTTTTTTTACAAGACAGCAAATATGTCAGGTTCTAGGAAATTTGGAAAAATGAATGTATGAACATTTGGAATATATGTTATATATATACAGAATGTGTCGTGAATGTGACTACTGCTGAGAAATAACACAGCATGGTGTCTTAGCAGACAGAAAAAATCCTTAGTCAAGTTGTGTGTTTCCAGCATCTAAGCAAACACCATCCCTCACTGACGCCTTTGTGAACCCTGTTTCTATGGTAATGGTATGTAAATTGGTAACACACATGCTTTACATATATTCAAATGTACAAATGTGAGTAGAAACAGTCAGGACTGCACATTCAAATCTGCTCCTATTACAGTAATGTAACAAGCATCCATTATACAACATAAATGCTGAGCCTTCTGCAGTTTTTTTAAGGGAAGTAGGCAGCTCTAACAGACTATCAATTTTTAGTTAACATATCGTCAAATTTCTTCCCTTGTTTCTGTTTTTTACATCTCAGATTGGGTTTGGTTGTCCATCCTTTTCCAAACAGATTTTTGCAATGAGGCAGGATGTGCAATGAAGTTAACAATATAATTATATCTGCTGTCTCTGATATGTCTCATTAGTTTACCTTAACATACCTGTACAAGAAATATATATAAAAATAACCAAAACAATTAAAAAAACATAACAAAATGTAAAAGTATCAACACCAAAGAGGCATAAACAGAGGAGCATAAGCTTAATTAGTCAGTATAAAGCAAAGGCCTCTTGGCTGTGTGGCACTAGGTTGACATTCCTACCTTCCGAGCAATAGTAAAATATGTAGTCTGCATTGAGTCACAGAAGGTACTCACTGTGCAACATAAAGATGCATTGAAACACACAATGAATGGCTTTATTAACCTGACAGACAGCTCATCCACTGTTGATGTCTTTGCATTTGGTGTCCTTAATTTGTTTAAGGCTGCACGGTGGGTCGGTGGTTAGCAGCGTCGCCTCACAGCTAGAAGATCCCCGGTTCATGTCCACGTTAGGACGACTGGGATCTTTCTGTGTGGAGTTTCCATGTTCCCCCTGTGCAGGGTGGGTTTTCACCGGGTACTCTGGCTTCCCCCAATGTCCAGAATCAACCACATTCTGAGGTTAATTGATTATTCTAAAATTGTCCGTAGGTGTGAATGAAAGTGTGCTTGGTTGTCTGTCTCTAAGTGTAACCCTGCGATAGGCTGGCGACCTGTCCAGGGTGTCCCCTGCCTTCACCCGAGTTGGCTGGGATAGACTCCAGCACCCCTGCAAACCTACAGAGGATTAAGCGGTGTATAGATAATGGATGGATGGTTTAACAAAATGAACACCAACACTTCCTCATGTCAAAAAGAGGTGTCATATTTACTGTGCAGTAGCTTGAACTTTTGCTGTATTGTGAATATATAGCAAATATTTTAGAAAATAGTTGCCTTTTCACACATTAAACAGACAAGACTAACAACCAAGATATTGGGTTAAGTGGCATCAAAAATACGAGGAAGACTCCAACATGTTGATGTCAATAAGATGCCACTACATAACTTGATAACTTTAGGCACTATTATCAGAACTGTCTCCACTAATTGCGCCTCTTTGGGGAGACAAACTGATTTAAAGGTTCCTTAACTTGTCTGTTCAACTCATCTTTACAGTATCCAGAAGCACCACAGTCCCAAAGCACAGACTTCCATTAAAATTCCAGATGAAGGACAACAGGACAACAACTTTCATTTACTTTTTACTGATATTGAAATCAAATGGACAATGAACACACATGGTCAAGCAACAGCTGGCTAGTATCTAGTTCTCTTTAAAACCACAACTGTCTAATTTCAGTGACATAAATGTTTTATATACTGTATATATATTGCCTTCTGTATATGTACATAGGTACACGCATAGAGTACATACACACACTGTTGAGGTTGAAACACACAAACAGGTCACATGTATTGTAATGACTGGACTTTGTTCAATTCCTGACCGAAGAGGGAAGAGGCTTTTCAAAACAAAATGCATAGATTGGAAAATTCAACACAATATGCCACAAGCAGGCTCTACACACACAGTTCAAAGTACACACACTGAATTTGGAGTTTTGTCTTAGAGTTTGGTCCTTAAAAAAACAACAATGAAGAAAAATTCTGAAGATACTAGGTTTTTTTTTTCTAAGGATGGGAAAACATGAGGCGATGCATTGAAGGGCAAGAGGTGAATAAAACCACTTAATATCAACCCTCAACAGTCAAAGAAGGATTCGTAAGACTGACAGGTTAAGAGTTACAGCACAGCATCATGGGAATGATATTGTTTGGGAGCCATGTGACGCAGGTTGTAGTGTAGCTGCAGGCCCAAACAAAACATCAACCCTTCCCTTTTAGTGTCCCAACTCACCACCCTACATCAGTGTTACACAAGACCACAGACCATGAGACCTCGTATGGATCGAACTGGCTTTAATCTCAATTTGAATAACAACAAAGGCAATACATTGTCAGGTCTCAATTGGTCTGTGGAAGAGGTGAACACCGGTAAAAACCTTTCAGGGAGTAGAGAATGGTGAGCAGGTACATCAAGGCTAATCTCTACAGCCCTGCCAAAAGGACATAGATGGGGGTGGGACCACTGGCTATATCCTTCCACTGTGGGGAAAAAAACAGGGCTGTGCATGGCAAATAGATGTGGAAGGGTTATGAACCCTTGTCGTCTGAATACAAATGGTGGGACATCAGTAGTTGGGTTGGTTGGTGTGTGGCGGAAAAGGGATGATATGGAATGATGCCCTGAACAGCCTTGCATGTCTAGCGAACTAGTGGGGACTGCTTAAGGGAGATGAGGACAGAGCGCATGCGGGACACATCTTTGGCCTGCTTGCTGGACTTGGGGTTGAAGTCGCAGAGCCGAGCCACCCGTTCCCACTCAGTGCCGGGGTTGTTCTCATCCAGATCTGAAATCATGGCTTCCTCAGCCGCCCTACATGGAACAGAGAGGAGCAAAGGACATGGAAAGAGAACAATCAGTGGAGGAAAAGGTAAAATACACATAAATATACGTGCAGCCCTGAGAAAATCATCTGCTGACCACCAATACACACCAGTTTTGACCAAAGTTTTGTTGAGCTTTGACTTAACAGTTTTTACTCTGGTATACTGGACTTATTTGCCAGTTAGACTACATTTAAGTTAAAATTTCAGTCTGACAAAAAATCAAGCCTTTCTGCTGTTTGTGGCTGGGTTGTTAGTTCAGCAGAGTCCACCTCAGGGCAGGACAATCTAATCACCACACAGAAACATCCATCTGTCTTCTGTCTTCACCCAAGAGAAACAAGCTTTAACAGCTTCATTACCTGTGGCATGCCCCCAACTCTGCTTACACATTACAGTACAGTCACCTGTGTCTTTAACTGTTCACAACAGTAACGGGAGATACATACACAACACTGACAAAAACTTAAGCTAAAAAAATAAAACAACTGTAAGGTCTGATAAGCATTTTTGGTTGGTTAAAAATGCAGTTCTGTACAGAACTGGGGGAAGGGAGTTGGCCCACGGCCATATACTTCAACTTGCCCTGTGTGGTTGCGTATTTACAATGTTCTCTTTCCTAAACAAGAACCAAGTATAGGGATAATAAGCTCATCTGTATACTTGTCCTTGGTTAAAAAGGAACAATAATGGCAAGTTATTCTTTTCTTTTGTTTTTTTAACCAAGCCCAAAAGAACTGGAAGCACTACTGGGCCTTAGCCATGCATTTTGCTGCAGCAGAAAAGCAGGCTATTTGGAATTGAGGCAAAGAATGCGTTTACTTTGATTTCATGTGTCATAAGTATGGAACAGAGAAATTCATATTTTCTTGATAAGGGTTGTGGTAATTTTGAACCGTCTACATAACAAAAAAAAGTTACATTTACACTAAAAGACTTACCACAAACATGAAATTAAACACAAAAGTAAAAAAACAAACTTAAAAACTGCGCCACTATCACAAGACATTTTGAGATGCAAGCCACAGATTATGGCTAAACAAATGTAAGCTCTCAACCCAATCCACCCACAAACATAGTAGCAATTCCACTGCCACACTTCATCTCTATTTACAAGGGTTGTTTCTAGTCCCACCCCACCTGCAGGCACAAACTGAACTACTAACACTGTACACAAAGCAAAATGGGGGATGAGAAGCTAATGAACATTCACTGTCACAACCAACTACAAATACACAAGGGACTAAAAGGACCACAACATCAAAGTAGGGACATCGTACCAAACTTCTATCAAGGCTAACTGATGGACTACTAAACTAGGTACCTGTGCAACGCATAATAAACACACACACATACACAGAACGGCATCTATCCCCTGTCAAAAATATAAAGTATTCGGAGGTTCTGGGGTTTTATATTTTTACTTAACTGGTCTAGGCGGTAGCAAGGATGGTTAATGTGTGTGCTTTAAGGTGCATAGGAAAAGAAAACAGGGAGAAACAGTTTCACAAGTCAGAATTTAGAAGACAGATAGAGAGGGAAGGGAGTGAAATTAAAGACAACAAAAATGAGCCAAATGCAGATGTTGAAAGCCAGCATGCAAAAGCAACAATTTTTCATTTTTTTCCCTACAAAATGGTTAGTGTGCAGCCTTTGGTTTGGTAAGTGGATAATTCACTGCATATACAGTATCATGCTATATTTAAAAGCCTTATGACCTGGGCTCTTATTTATAAAATTGTATTGGGTATTTTCTAAAAAGGTAGCATAAAATGAAAGAACTCCAGCTTCTCAGTAATAGGCAAATCTGTTCAAAACTTCTCCTCGTTTGTTTGTATATGTCACAAAATATCTACACAATTTGTAACTATATTTGCATATAATGTGGCCACCTCTCACTTCACAAAGATTATATGCATTAACAACTGTTCATTCTGTTTTCACATTTTTTAATTCTCCATTTCCATGAGTATTTGCAAGCGAGGCCTCTCGAGTCCTTGTCACAGAATCACACCTACTGGATGAGGGGGGAGGAAGTGGTATGATTCAGCATCATTCTGCACCAACAATGCCGAGGATGTAAAATTCATTCTGTAGTATTGGGTCAATACCAAATACAGGCTCACAGTATGCTGGATGAGCTGCATTGAGGTGTGCACATTTTAAAGTTGACTATTGAAATACTATAATGCCTCTTTCCCTGAACACCATACTAGGGCCATGAAAAACTTGAACATGTGTACATTAATACGGAGATACAAACTCAATAATATATGATGCCAATTTCTAAAGAAAAGCTTACCAATCAATTCAGTGAAGGAGCAGCTAAAAAAATAAAGATTTTAACAGGAAATAAACTATTCTTATCAAACATAAGTTAGAAAAAAGGTAAGAAAACCTTCCTTTGTATTTTTTTGCATCCAAGTACAGGATGCACACTGATCCGACTTTTCCCTTGACACTGAAAACCAAAGCTGAAGAATTAGAAGAAACAAAATGTGCACATCACAATGCAGGCTAATGGACATTCTCAGCTAATCTAATAGCAAAACCAAAGGCTGCACAGCTCAAGCTACTGAACAGCTAGCTGGGCACATTAGCATGTCATCCTATAGGACAGCAGTAGCTACAGAGCAGCTAACATTCTGATAAAGCATGAACACAGCTGAGTTTGAAGCAGTTGTGTATCCATGACGTGACCAGAGGTGTCAGCAATAAAATCTTGCTGTACGTGTAACTGCAGCACCAATAAGAAGAAGACGACGGGTGATGGGGGGATTGTGTGTTTGAACTTCAATACTATAGTCACCATTTTAGGAAAACCAAATTCTGAACTATTTAAGGCTATCTGGAAAAAAAAAGTACAGACGAAGACTTCTACTGGTTCAACAACCAGAATCACTGACACAAACCTGTTGAAAATTGTTTTTCAAGAGGTCATTAATGATTAAAATGATTAATGAGTTTGCTGCAGCCTATGAAGGACCAAAGAATGACCTGGAAGGTGTCAACTTTAGTTTCTGATTTACTCTGCACATTGTGCAGTGAAATTATATCTTACTTTATCAACTGCTCTTGAGATAAAAAATAAAACAGTTTAGATGGTACTAATGCACACACAAGTCCAAATATAAACACACAATTGCTTCAAACAAATATAAAAGCATCCTACTCCTGAATAACATATTGTAGATTAATTCTAGAGAAAACAACGTTCATAAAGGCATTAGATGAAAAAACACTTTCTGGTAAAGTTTATACAATTAATGTAAGCAAATGTTATTTGTTGGAAACTTATGGAATGGATTTTGTGAAATGTTTTGCTGAAACGGATTGAAGGGAAAAAGGACAGAAGTGAATAATAAATGCAAAATCAACACGGGCACAAATATGAATCAACTCATTTGATTTTTGTGGATGTGACTTAAGAGTTTGGCAGCGTGTTTGTGATTGCATGCAGTTGATCTCTGTACTGTAATATCCTGACAGGCATCCACTCACAAATGGCGTGCAGACATATGGGATTAATATTGTTCTGAAGGGTTTTTTAAAAAAAAACAAAAAACCCCAAAAAACTACAAGCTAGATGGAAAAGGTAAGAATTACATATACAGGCAGTTAAACAAAATAGAAATAAGTCATGGCAACACAAAGAGAGCTAACTAGAGCCCTAATTAATGAGATGAATATGATGTCAGTGATTGATGAGAATGGAGAAAATAAAAGGAAAGGAAAATTAAAAGGAGGATGTTAGTTGGAGCAACATACACATAACCAATGAGCTCAGAGAAGGGCTGCTTGTAGAAGTCTTCATCCAGCACCCTGGACAAACATCCGCCCCAACGACAGAGCAGCAAGGAGGCAGGAGAGAAGAGAGAAAGTGGTAAAAGGGAGAAGAAGATGGAAACACAAGCATTATAGGTTACCACACAATAAAAAGCTCAGACATATAATGAAATGTTTGTGGAAGGACTTATAAATGCAGTGTCAGTAGGTTTCAGAGAATCAGCTGATTGTATCCATCCCCTGAAATCTTTAGTAAACTGGCACTGGTCAAGTGCAAAACACTGACGGCTCATTGCCTTTTAAATAAACGATATAAGTGAGAGAATAATCCACCTTCAACACTTTATAGTGAAATAATTGAATCATCACTATCCAATATGTTGTACCTGTACCAGATGTATATGTATACTTGCAATTTGTTGGTAAGACAGGCAGTTTTAATATACTGATTCAGTGTGAATAGGAGCCTCTCCTTTTAGCTTACAGTCTATATATTTTCCTTATAAACACAGTAATTAATTTGTTAGCCCCGGATCGATGCAGAATTTGTTCCCTGCCCTCACATTTGTAAAATGACTTGTGCAACACATCTATTTTTATGAGAATAAAACACTTTATACAATAAGCTTGTAGAGCAGCAACAGTTTTCCAATGAGCACACACACAGCACTGCCAGGTGAGTAGGGTGTTATGGTTGCTGGTAGTTTATTATTAATAGGACAGCAGGGATGTGTTACAGTGCAGGAGAAACTGAGACTGAAATGTTGCTGATTTCCCTTTGCAAAATGATGACTTACCATGCATTTTTTAGTACTTTTTCATAAAGTAGTACATGACAACAATGCAAACATGTCAGTCTTATGGAGTATTATTATCAACCAGTCAAGATAGACAATCATAGCCAAATGAATGTCTATAATCAAATAACTGAATAATTTTATAGTAAGATTCTTGATTTAAAAATATTTTTAAAATTCATTTCTAAACATTACTTGTTTAAGTCACTTTAAAAATGATGTTTTATTTTGGCACAGAGTAAAGCATCATTCTAATCCAGAAATTCTCGAGCCACATTAAAAATAAGCCAGAGTATAATGAACAAGCCCTGCGGATTGTCTCCGACTCTTTGTATTCAGTTAATGTCATCTGAGAACTGTACCTACACTATTTTTAGTCTTCCACCTCCACCAACTCATGAAAACAGAGGTGAAGCCATTGTAAGATAATAATAAAGGCACAATATAATGGTTGCTTTCAGTGCCTGTTACTAGATTCAAATTCATTGTACAGGAAGCTCTAACTTACGCTAAATGAGTAAAATTTAATTACATATAACTTTAAATAGAGCTCTAAAGCTATTTACACTGAACAGTTAGTGATTTAGTAAAGACTGTTGTGTGTTGGGAACCATTACACACCATGGCATAGATGTATATTTTGCTGGACCACTGTATTGGACTGCAATAGATCATAGAGGGTTGGGTTATCAGTTGAACAGAAGTTTAAATAAATGCTACCAGAAAAGAGTATTTGTGTGTGTGTTGCTTGCTTTCACATTATGAATGTGTTAACAGATGAAATGATAACTGGGGAGTTTGTGGGAACAACCGATAGGGACACCAGAACGCTAATTTCTGGGACAACAAGATTAAAGTGTGCAGACTTCTATTCCTCGTGGAGAGCCAACACACTAAGCCAATAATATTGGATTTTATGAGCACCTGCGACTGAGTTGCTGGTAATATTTAATCACTATTAATACACTCTTGTATTCAAATATTTCCCAAAGTTGTGTGCTGCTGTGAGCCTTCTTGGTTTGTTTTGTCCAGAAAGTAACTTTAGATATGCTGTTTTTATTGTAATATCAGGCGTCCCTGGTCTCCTGGTTCTATCCCTCCAAGAAGCCAGTACCTGTTATTGGTTTTGGTTTTCTCCAGCTGCTCATTCTGCCTGGCATGCCACTCCTCCAGCTCCACCTTGGCCTTGTCTTTCCACTCCGACTCCTGCTTACGAGAGTTAGCGTCTGCATGGAGATAACAAAAAACAGGAATGATAAACAAGTGAGAAGACAGACAGAAGAATAAATACAAGAGCAAAAAACAGTGATCAGAATGACAGGGAGGAAGAAATTGAAAATCAGGAATCAGGGGAGGAAGAAGTATGGATTACTGCATGGGGTTCACTTACTATGAAAAAAGGCCTGTTACATTTGCATCTCCAGCATTTGGCATAAATCTTTACCTTTACTTGGCACTATTACTCTGTCCACATTCCTTACAAAAAAGTTCTACCGTGTGCTTACCTAGCAATTCCAGTCTCTCTCTTTGCTCCTCTCTCCACTTGCGTAGACTTTCAGGTTCAGCCTGCAGTCGGTCTGCATTGGAAATTGCTGCATAGGCATCTGATGGACCGTTGCTTTCCTATAAAACAAGGGAGAAAACAGGCAGAGTTAAATCTGATCCTTCATAAAGGGCATTTTATCAACTTACTGAGAAATGGCAAAGAAATGTTCTGTCTCTCATCCTGATCTATTTACCAGTTGATCTTTTAAACCATCAACGCAAAGTTGCTAGTGCATTTGGAAACTGCTCTTTTTGTCTTGATATCCAATATGCATGCAGTACATCTGTTTTTAAGAGTGAACTTCTCCCAGTGCCAGAAAGAAGTCCTGACAGTGCAGAATGAAGAAATGTTGCAATGACAGCACAGGAAAAGGAAGTTGAAGAGATTCTAACAGCCAAATACTCAAACCTCAGTACTAAAAGAAAAAAAAAAGTTCCACACTGACATTTAAACACACAAATTTCTCATATCTATTGCCATGAGAATGCTGCAGAACGTATGTAGAAAATGCAAAGAAGATGCTGAGCAAATCTCAGTATCCCATTTAATTCACTTGAAGGATAATTGTAGTTTATTACAACTAAAGCAGTAATTATCTGGGACATCTGGGAACATGAAAACATCACTAAAATGAAATCTGGTATGCCAGGAAACACAAGCAGTCAGGCAATCAGACAGATTTTTAAGCAGCCATCAGATTATTCAAAATCTTTTGAAAGCCAAAAAGCAATCAGTTTACACACCGACATCCTCAACCAGTTCTGGAAAACTGCAATTTTTCGTGCATTGAAGGTTTAGTACTGACATTTAGGGTGCATGAACTTTAAGTTTTACCTTGTAACAAAATGGTTTAAATGATCTTCTGTAATGATAAGCTTGTTTACAATACAATGATGGTGCTTCTTGACCTGCTGGTAGTTATCAGCAGTTACTCTCGTGTGTACAATTAATGCTTATATGACTGATATAGAAAAAAGCAAAACTACAAAGACAGAAACCGCATTTTAATACACTACTGGAATTTTCTTCACTTGGCAATATTAAGGTTTTCAGTTTTATCTGTGACACTATGAAAATAAATTATATCACGTTGGCACTATGGCTTGGTCGCAAACTGAAACAGTAACATCAGTGACTGGATAATCTTCTGTGGAGTCAGCAAAGACAAAAACAGTTTGAGACTCTGAGATCAACAATATTTGAACTTTATACCTTTTCAAAAGTACAAAGACAAACACACAACAGAATAGAAGAGAGCTGACAATTCAAGAGCAACATTACTAGAATCCAAAACAATGTAAAGGCAGCATTACCCCATGAAGTTCTCCATTGACAGCGCCATCTGAAAAATATGCAGTTAAACAGTTGTTAGAAGTCAAGCAAACAACTAAAACCACAAGCACGATTAAACAAAGCTCCTTGAGATGTTCTCACACATTCCTATTTCGTAATATGACATGTCAGCATTTCTATAAAAGAACAATTGCTAAACCACAGCAACGCTACTGCGTCGAGGAAATAAGGCAGTCTTGGTCAAAGGTTACTGAGCTCTATCGGTTTCCTCCTGTGGCTGTAAGGTTAGCTGGCAGAAACAGCTGCTACTACCTGCACATATAGCACTGTAGTCAATGGAAGGCAATGAATGACACGGCCAAGAGCCGTAGAACTGACGTTATCAGTAGGCTTCATTCATTTCAGAGACATAGCAAAAGCTAGGATCGTGACATATTAAGCATTAAAACTATTCCGACTTTTCCATTAAAGTGTTCGTTGATGAATTTTAGAATACGCTCACAAAGGTTGACGTTAACGCTAACTAAATCCACTTGGCTAATCTGCTAGCTCAGTTTACGCTAGCAAGCTGGCTAAAAGAGCACCGACTTTAGTGTCAATTTTTAACCAAATTATGGATAATGTGACCCCAACAGCAATAGTTATTGTCATTAACAACCCTCCAACATTGAAGATAACTAGACAGGGACTATAAAGGTAAGTTTCTCCGCTTGGCCAAGGCAGTCACACACCGTTGGAGTCTCCAAGCGACGAGGGGACCTCTCCGCTGTCCAGGATGCTGAAGCCTTCGTCGTTTTCAATGCCCGCTATTTCGCTCTCCTGCTGGGCCAAAAAAGCGGCAGCGGGATCCTCTTCTGAGCCCACGCCGTTTCCAGCGGCGGGCGCGTTCAGCATGTCAAAATCATCCATGTTGTGGGAGGATAAAGACGAGAAACGGCGAGCAGGTGTAGCAGTTCACCGAAACGGAGCGGCTCAACGGGAAGAAGGACGACAGGGGGAAAAACAGTTACAGCTAGCGAAGCGGAAACAGAAGAATAGCCAATCACAATCCAAACTGCACGACTGACGGCACTGATAGCCAATCACACAATAGCTGAATCAAAAATGGACCAATCAAATCTTTGAATGCTTGCATACGGGTCCCATGACCTGCTACGTGCTGCTGTCAGAGCTGAGGGGGAAAAAAATCCGCAGTCTTGATTACTAGACGAGATTTATCTGCTGCACGTTTAATGTATTTTTGTCGTCAGGCCTTTGTCTTCTTTCTTTGCATTGGTATTTGCTTGTCAAAAAACCCAAAAGATCAATTATATTGAAAATATCCATACATATGCATAATATGAATACAGATCATTCATAGATGAGCAAATCCAAAAATATAAATTATGGACTATAGGTATTATGCCTTACTTTTCAAGTTCCAATTTTATTGTTGTTTTTTCATGGTCTCTCTTTTACCCTCTGACTTGCAGGCCTTTATGAACCTGCTACCACAGAAACATCCCCACACCTTGATGTTGCCATTACTAAAAAAAAAAAAATCAAGGTGGGATTATTGCTTTATGCTGACATGCAGGTTTTGCATCACACACAAAACATTGCGTTAATCTGTTCATAAAAGAGCTTGGTCTTGGGATCGCAGAACCTCCTCTCAGTTTTCCTCATTGTTCTACACGCCTTCTGTCAGCTGGGCTTGTGGCTTTTTCTTTGCCACCCTGGCAACAGTTGCTCCCAGTCCAAGCCTATAATGTCACAGTGGTTAATTATTAACAGCTGTGGACTCAGGTGGCAACCCTGCTCTCAGCTGACTCAAGTCATGAAGTTGGGAGCAAGTACATACTATTTAGTCAGTTTAAATACCCACTACCTATTCAAGGGGTTTTCTTTATTTAGAACAAAATTATGTAGCAAATCGAAAGTATTAAGCAAACCAAAGTAAGCTTCCTATATTTGTCGCCACTTTCCATGATCTTAACGGACTTCACCACGCTGTCACCTTAAAGGGGTTGGTTCTCAATTAACAAGTGTGTCATCACAAGAACAAATTGAATTTCTTGCTTCTTTATCTGTTTCAGGCCACTAATTGTTGTAAACAGTAAAGACCCTTTGTCAGTTAGTATTGTAATCCATATCATTGCAAGAACAAGTCACCTAGGCAAAGAAAAATTAGAGTCCATTATTACTGTAAGACCCAGTCACTTTAAAAGTCAGAAAAACCATCAGTCGCTGTAATGAAGAGGGCCCCAGAACAGGAGGACCAAGGACAGTTTGACAGTAACTGCAGATCAGACATTCATGGTCAAGCTGCTGCAAACAAACTACTATACTGTCATTTAGTAGAAGAAAACTGCTGGAAACAAGGGACATGAGGTATAAGCACTGGATCATTGGACTTTGGTCTAATGGGTCAAAATATAAGATTTTTAGTTCCAAATCCTGTCCTTGTGAGATTCAGAGAAGTTGAATGGATGGCATCTGAATGTGAGGTTCCCACCATGAAGCACTGAGGAAGAGTTGTGACAGTGTGGAGGGACTTTGCTGTTGACACTGTTCGCGATTTATTCAGACTCCAAGGCAACGCTTAACCAGCATGGCTACTACAACACACACTGCAGCAACACACCATCCCATCTGAATTGAGCTTACTGGGAGCACAATTTGTTTTCAAAAGGTCAGTGAGCTTAAACACACCTCCAGGCCCTGTAAGGGATGATTGAACAAGTAGTAATAAAAAAAACACAATTTGAACTACTAACAATACTTTTAGAACACAGCACCTCAGTCCGTTTCTTCAATCTACTGCCCATCAACACCCAAATAAAGGCAAAAATAGAGAAATATTGTGGACTTTTTGTAATGGTCTCAATGTAATCTGTATTGACGAGAACTTTTATACATTCCTATTTGACATAAATAAAATGTAAGTCAGGTGAAAATCTAAAACTGACGGATTATTTATTTGGACCATCATAAATCAGCAGGCTTATATAGAAATGTATCTAAAAACTAACAGTCATACAATGTACATGTAGTATGTAATATTACATACAAACCACATAATATCTTCAGAAGGCATGAAATGTTAAAAAAAAGTTGTAATTTGGGCATAAGATTCATCCTCAAGCCCTCATCCTACCATAACAGTCATACGGCTAAAGCAGCTGCTCTTTTAGCGGTTCATTAATATAAGCCACCATAGTTTAATTTAATGGATCTTAAATTATTTATTCAATAACAAAGCATGGAAATGTAACATAAGTGGACAGTCACTCTTGCCTCAAAACAGATAAAACTGTAAATAAAAGATTTTTTAGAAAAGTCAAGAAGCAGACAGTCAGAACAGAGAGACAGCTACAATAGCATGTTTCAGCAATACTTTGGTCACATCTGAAACAAGCTTTCTATAATAACAAACTTTTCTTTCTACACATATCACATTACAGACAGAGCTGTTATAAGTGTTGTCCTGTATGAGTAGTTTTGGATATGTATAGTACTCGAAAGCTGATGCCTTGTTCGAAAAAAGCTCCGGGGCTTCATTATACTGTAGGCACTGTATAAAACAGGGGAGGAATTTTTGGCCTTTGCAATGGACCAAACTTCAAACTTGTATCCAAGTTACAATGAGGAAAAAAAAGAGCCGTATGTGATTATTTGTGGACAATGCAAGCAAAACTGCATTCACTTCGGTCAACAACAAGCAGAAAACAAAATAATTTTAAAAATATATTAAACTCGTGCTTACTACTGATAGTTTTAACGCATAGCTTTTCACTTTTGCCTTGAAAATGTCTAATTGATGTGTTTTGACATTTATGTGGGCAGTACAGTTAATATTTCTAGCTTTTTAGTCCTTAGTAAATTAGAGATATGTCCATTAATATATCCTTCTGGTTGCATAGTCTAACACCATGCTAGCAGCTCCAAGTAAGGCAGGTTCTTCCAAGTCTGATGTGACAACCTTGATGCTTTGGGCAGAGAGGAGAGCTCTCTCTGTGATGATGCGCTGCACTGGGGCTTGGTAGTACGAGGCCAAGACTCCAGAAAGAATAACCAGTGAGGGGTTGACTATGTGGAGGATGTTGATGATGCCCAACCCTAATGCTGTGGAGGCTGCAAAGAGGAAGAAGACACAAGGAAGTTAGATTTGTATCTTGATATATATATACATATATCTTTTTTTTTTTTTTTACAAAATATTTTTAATAACATGGATATAATAATGCAAATTCCTCTAAAAATATTGTGCAATCCAATAGAATAGCTTTGACGTATTTACTACTTTTGTGAAGCTTCTGTGGATATTGTGCCGGTGAAAGGTTGTTCCCAGTTATATCCCTTTTTTTTTTTACATTGTACAGGTGTACATCAACTACTAATGTCCAACAACTACCAATGTATTTTTAAATTCCCTCATCTTATCATCAACTCTTTTATCACGTTAAGGCTGTTTGTGAGAATAAATCAGACCTTCATTATAAAAAACTTGGAAAGATGGAAGTTTGTCCGACACATGTCCATGCCGTGTTTATATACTGGTGGAACCAAATAATCTCCAACAGTGAAAAAGATTATGTAGCTGGTGAGTGAGTGAGTGAGTGAGTGAGTGAGTGAGTGAGTGAGTGAGTGAGTGAGTGAGTGAGTGAGTGAGTGAGTGAGTTTGGTTTGTGCCCTGACCCTTGTTCAGAACTGCATCAGCTTTGGAGTTCCCCATTCTGGCTGCACTGATGAGGTGAGCTGCAGTAATTGGCTCCGACAGCTTCATATCCATCCCTTCCACCTTAAGCAGGTCCTCTGAAAAACACACAGATCAGATGTATAAATGTCATTGACAGAGTGTGAAACCCTATGAGACTTAAAAATTATATAGCAAGAAGCTTTAGTTATTTTACTTGACATGATCGCAAGGCTTTTTCCTTTATCTAGCTGTATTATTTAAAATTAATATTTCTTCACTGACCTCATACACACACAGGAGATTCACAAGACACAGCAGTACAGTTCACAATTTCATCTAACTGATATCAGCCTCACTGTCTACCTTTACTTTTCCATACCATACCAATATCAGAGCTAAATTAGATTACTGCCAGTGCAAATGAATGCATGCTTTTATTGTGAAGTGACAACGGAAATTAGATTACTGCCAGTGCAAATGAATGCATGCTTTTATTGTGAAGTGACAACGGAAATCTATTTGTCACCATGTCCAGCATTGACCACAACTGTTTGGCAAAAATATGCCAACAAAAAAATCCAATATCCTTTTTGTCTTTCACAGCAAAAATAGTTATAAATATTGCGGACAGTAACACAAAAAGGCAGTGAAACCAAAGTGAGGTGTTATATGAAAGTTGTGGGTCATAGACTGCACACCTCAAACTTCCCAGCAGGGTAAAAATCTTCACTTTGTCCTGCCTGTGTCAAAAATTATGAGTGTGTTTGGCTGCAGTGTAGACAGACGCAACAGTTGCTTTTCTGCTGCATTTCTGACAAATCAGCTGCTCAAGAACTGAGTGGTATAGTATCAAAATGTTCTTGCTGTTACCATGGTAATTATGAGTGTCAAATCAACCATGAGATGAAATCTTAAGGAAGATTTCTAGTTGTTATTAACTTTTTTTTTTTTTTTTAATGTGCAGGGATTTCCAATTCCAATTTTTGGAAACCAAAAAAAGAACACATGAAGCCAAACTAATGCATTATAAATTTAACTTTATGAACTTGTGTTTTTGAAAACAATAAAACAGTGAGGTAAACCACTTTAGAGATAGCCATTACTAAGTGTGATACACATCACATATTTTTGGAATGAACTATTCCTTTTAGTATGACAATGCCAGAAAGAGAACAAAAAAAAGTTTACAGAATATTAATTCAGAAGATGCTTTCCTTCGAAGGCCAACTAGAACTTCAGCACTTTCCATGAGCTTCACACATAAACACAATCACTCACCGTCATGCAGCCTTTTGGCTTCTTTCTGCAGGGCCATGCCAGATGCATAGGACTCTATACAACCGCGGCTGCCACATGAACAGTCTGGGCCATCCAGTGAAACTATGATGTGTCCCAGCTCAGCAGCACAGAAGGTACTGCCATGGACCAGCTCATTGTGATGAATGATCCCTCCTCCAATACCTACACACAGAGTAAAGATGTTTACTCTCTGAGGCATTAAGTGCAATAAACCAGCTGACCATATATATGTATATATTTATATGTGTGTGTGTGTGTATAAAGAAGTCAATCAATCACAGTGAAATAAAGCTATAATTAAGATCGGAATTTAGACAGTGCAGTCACACTCACAACACTTAGTATAACAAAAAACATTCTATGACAATAGATATTCCTAATATAGTTCTATTTAGACAAAAACCTGAATAATTGGAAAACGACAACAAAAAACCACACAAAAAATGACTGGAGCTGATTCAGCTATAATCCGCTCAACTCAACTGTCTGAAATGTATTCCTCTGAATGCAGTTTGCTTGTTATTGTCGGCTGACAGACAATAGTGGTGGCCTAACACTGGAAAAACCATTTCAGTGTGCTCCATTGTCTGTTAGTTAGTTTTTCAAGTTTGACGATGCATACCGTCACATATTTATCTGACAATACCTTTAATTTCCAAACTAAACAACATACAAATTTACCAGAATAATTTCGACCACTTTGTGAAAAGCAGGTAAAAAACACACTGACAATCTGAAGTGATTTACACTTATTCACAATTGTGTCAAAAACAATTTCTTTTCCCATGAGCTTCACACATAAACACAATCACTCGCCGTCATGCAGCCTTTTGGCCTCTTTCTGAAATTATTTTCAGAAACTTGAATGATGCCTTTTTTCCATGATAATGCTGTTTGTTTGTGAAACACATTTTTAAAGAAATAATCTGATATACATGAATCCTGCCTTCTCACCTGTTCCTGTGATGACAGTGGCAAAGTTTTCCACTCCCTTGCCATGACCAAACTTCCTCTCAGCCAGCGCAGCACAGTTTCCATCATTGTCGACCCACACAGGTAGGTGCAGGGCGTCTGAGATGGGTGTCCTCAGGTCCACAGAAGACCACTCCTGGATCAGCTTTGTGGAGTGTAGGACCACACCTTCTTGTGGGTTAACACGCCCACCCGTGGACACTCCTGAGAATTAGAATTTTGAAAGAGCTCTGAGATGAAAGTTTTAAATAAGTGTGCCAGCATCACAGCGGGGTTTCATTAAGGTATATGAGCGTGTGCATTTTCATACCAACACCAAGTATTCTACAGTTGAGGCACACAGCATCCCGCATGGCATCTGCACACATCTTTAATAGAAGATGCATTCTGTCCTCAAAAGTCTTTGGATTGGGCTGAGTGTATTTCTTCACGACTTTGCCCTAAACAGAGACAGAGAGAGTGAAAAAGGGATACAGCCAGCACTAACTGAAATATAGCAAAGACATTATCTGTAAGGTTTTTAGTGTCTATAAATAGTATTTAGATTCCTCTTTACACTTTAGGTTTTTAAAACAAAACACCTTTTATCATCAAATGTCAAAGTGAAACAAATATCTTCATTACTAGCATCATGATAAACACGGTATGACCAGACACAGAGAGACAGTTATGGTAAAGCAATTGCACTTATGTCTATCTGTGGAAGAGTCTATGCAGCCTACCCTCATGCAGACTATAGCCACTCTGAGGTTGGTTCCTCCCAGGTCAATGGCCAGAGCACTCTGAGTTTCCAGGATGTGATCGATGTCCTGGGAAATGGGGTCTTTCACCGGAGGGAAACAGAAGGTCTTCTGGAGGGGCTCGTCCAGGTCAATAGTTCGCAAAAACTTGAGAATGCGGGGAACTGCATTGCCATCTCCATAAATCTTAGAGCTGGTAAGAAAAATACATATATTTGTGATCACAATGATGTGGTTTTTTTTTTTAAATAAATCCACAACTTTTATTTGTGCCACAATGCTGATCAGCAGTTTTTAAGATGTAAGCATGGTTGTATGGCTTTTATGTGCTTTTAAGTTAATACATTCTGTATTTCAATTCAGTGTTTTTCTATTTGAAATCTCTAGGGGCAAAACATCATTGGTACATAGATCTGTGAGACTGCGCTGCATTAATATTCACGCTTCAATGATTAATGTTGAGGTAGATAATACTTCTGTAATGGATTTACATCCTTATACATACATACAAGTGACTAGTGTGGAGAAGTAATCTAGCTGGTCTCTTTTTAGGATTACTAAACATCTTTCTTATCTATGGTAATTATTTTTGAGAACAATGTATATTCCACATTTACTGCCATTCCACCAACTACAGTCAAAGAAATCCCAACCCGTGGAAACATTTAATGATGCTACCATCATTGTTAAATGTGAGCTTAACCCTATTCTTCAAAGACAGCATTGTGGAAAAGTAGACTGTGAGATTTGATTTTTAAATTATAAGTAAAAAAGACCTATGCAAAGACACAATGAGATATGCATAAAGTAAACTCATCATACCAGGGGTATCTCTTTCCAAATTGCAGCTCCAGAGCGTGGTAAATCTTATTCTGAGTGTCAGCATCTCTGACATGTAGAACATTTTCACCTGGCAGAGAGAGAAATGTCATCAGCACAGTTGTTAAAACAAACAAGGGCAGATTAATTTAAAAGAGTTATTTGATATGGATTGCTAATATGAGGAAATTGTTATTGTAGCACTGTCTACCATCTGCCACAATCCTCTAATATTCGTAACAACTTACGTAAGATGACAAAGACAAACTGCCTTTATGAAAGATTTGCAGCCTTCTAAAATGACAAATTATAAAACTTTTGCTGCAAATCATCAGTGGTAATTCACAATGATCGTATGATCACTGACATTTACAAACATGCTTTCACTCGATGGAAAAAACAACATTCTAAAAACACATTTCATAAAATCTGAACAGGCTCTGTAACCAAATAAATAAACAACTTTTGCTGAACTGTGCCTTCCTTCCACACATGATCCTCCATTACTCCTCTTCTTGTGATGTTTTAACCTATTCTTTTGCTCTGTTAGAGATGACATCAGGAACATGACCATGGAAGAGGCAGCAGGTAATAGTCTTGGTTTCTGTCATTCCTACCCGTTTCTCTGCCTGTTTGCCTTGTTCCCAGATTAATGACGGGCGTGCCGAAAGCGCCGGCCTCTCGCACTCCACAGCTGCTGTTTCCAATCATGCAGCCGGCATGGCAGACAAGTTGGATGAACTGCTCGAAGGGAATATGCTTCACTGCCCGGAAGTTGGGGTGCTGCTCAATGCCCTTCTTTCGCATGACACGTACCATTTCCTTACTTCCTGTTTATGTGAGAGGTTAAAGTTAAACTGACAGCAACATTTTTTTGTTCAACTAATCACACTTTGAACTGCATTTGAGAATTCCTGAAATAATTTGAATGATTCTAGTTCTACTTTGACAAAACACTCACATGTAGAGGAAAACAAAGACTGAAAATACAAGTAGGAACTAAAGGGACCAATGGGTGTAACTAACCGGCATCAATGTTAGGGAAGAGGATGAGGGTCTTCTTGTTGAAGGAGAGCAGTGCATCCAGCATCAGCCCATATATCTTAATCGAGTGCTGGATGTCTGTAGTGACCGGGTGCTGCAACGCCACAATATAATCACGCTCTTGCACCTTGTCACCTTCAACATGAAAGAAAAACCCCACACATCACATACAAACATAGATTAATGTGTCTCACTACATTTCCTTTCCTATGACTGCATCCCTGCATACCCAGCCAGCTCTTGATGATATCCATGTAGTCCTCTCTGTGATGAGTCGACAGCAGCTTATCATATGAAGGGCATCCTGCCAATAGGATGCGAGAGTGGTCCTCACACATGGCGATGAGGTGCTGCTCTGCCATGCGTGTGCAGCAAGCATGATAATGGGCCAGTTTACTGATGGCGTGGCGGATTGAATCATCAATTGTACCACTAACCTGAAAAGGGAGCAGTAAATTAAATAAGAAAAGAGGTTATAAGGGGTTTGTCATTTTGTAACGGTCACTATAAAGTTTTTCCACACCAGTAGAAGTGTATTAGGTGCTGCTTTAAAATGTGGAGGTGTAAAAGGTCAGAAAAGGTATAGTGCACATACACAAGTTTAGTGTGACTTAAAATAAAACATCACAGCAAACACATTTTCTCATAGCCGAAGTTGCTTAACAGATTAGACTTCTGACCTCTCCTCCCTCTAGGTGAAGTATTCGAATATTCATCAGCGCTGCAGCAGTTGCCAAAGCCAGTGCGTCAAAACGGTCACCGTGCACAACCAGGATGTCAGGGCGCAGTCTCTGTAGGACATCAGGGAGCTTCACTAGTGCCAGCCCAACACTCTCCACCATGGCTGCCTCATCCTCTCCTCTCACAATGGTGTGGAGCTTCGAGCCAATGTCAAAGTCATCCTGTTCAATCATTCGAAAAGTGTTCCTGCAGAGCAGGGACATTGGAAAAAATACACAAAATGTTAAAGTTTAAGAACTTCAGTACATTAATATAGTTTCATAATGAATGCAGATCTACACCCAACACTTGTAGGAGACTGTTTGTGGACTGTTTCTATTAGCAGTTGCAAGTTAATTTATAGTGTATATCACTGTTTTAGCACAGGTTTTTAAAACAAAGTCTTCTGGTCTTACCCGTAATCATCAATGAGATGTGAACCAAGCACCACAACTTCCAGTTCAAATTCTTCAGGGTGAGATTTAATGCCAAACATGATGGGGGCCAGTTTGGAGTAATCTGCTCTGTTGCATGTCGCCACACACACCCTCAACCTCTTCTTACACTTCAACAAATCAATGTGTAATCATCACATGTAAAACAGACAGAGAGACAATTAGACCATTTCAAGTGAATTTAGTATGCACAACAAGAAAACATGCCTCACTCTTCACTACCTGGCCATTATGTTTATCTTTTATAACTAGAGAAAACTATTTCACTACAGTCTACACAACCCATTACTTTAATTACAGAAAAAGGCTGTAAATGCATATGTTTGCTTCTCAGTAACTAGAAGCTGAAAATGTTCTCAATAAATTCATTTTCTTTAGGAGCTCAAGACACAAAGTCACACCTGATTCTGTTCTTCCATCTTTTCCCTCTCCATTTTGTCTCTGTTCCGTTGCATTCTTAGAGAATACAGCTCCTAGAAAACAAAGATACATGAGCAGGTGAGATCCAGTTTAAAGTTTGTAAAGCACAAGATTATCCATTATTTTCATGATACAAGTACATCCACATCATACTCACTTGGGCCTTCCAAATATTCAGAGGCTGAAGCATGAAAACACAACAAAACTACACTAAAAATGCTTTGTATTTTACATTAAGAACACAGACTGATGCATTTTTTCCAGAGGTGAAATACATGCACAGGACACTGCTTTGCATTGCAAGGCAAAGTTCACATTCACACCTGATCACATGACAGGTGGAAACTGGTCGGGGGATACTTTTTTTGTCGTTTTGTTTTTTAATTGTGGTATTTAGCTTAGAATAAAACCGTTCAAAATGTGTAAGTCAGAATTAGTCCAAATATTTTTTCATTTAAAAGAAGCCAAGCACGCATAAAAATGTAGCAAAGATGAAAAAGCATTGGTAAGCATTGGCATGTTGACACGTGTCACTGTCAGGTCTGAAAGATCTAAATAAACTACCTTATTGTAGTAAATAAACAAAGCAAGAAATGTATTTAAAGCAAAAGGGATCTACACACAAATAAAATATAAGTGATTTGCAGATTAATTTGAAAAAAAAAACTGTGGCCTGTAAGCATTTTGGTGTGTGAAGTACTCATATATCTGACTATCCTGTTTCAGGGATTTAACTGTTTTCATGTGGACAGTTGTCACCAAGGCTTTTTGTGGGCATGAGGTGAAAGTCTGTTCACATATTAAGGGCAATCTGTATCAACTGCTATGTCATTGCAGACAGCCAATAAACGAGTATATGAAAACCAACAGTGAAAATGTGTGAAAAAACGTTTCTATATGTTCACTGAATTTTAAGCTGCAGAGGCAGGACTCTGTCAACAAGAAATTCTAATGGACTGAATCACACTGGAGCCGTTTGGTGCCAACTCATTTAGTTACAACTATATATTACATTTAACCAGCTACGGTGTCCCTCCAATATCCC
The DNA here is from genome assembly GCA_024666655.1 of Dascyllus trimaculatus. Classification (NCBI taxonomy): domain Eukaryota; kingdom Metazoa; phylum Chordata; class Actinopteri; family Pomacentridae; genus Dascyllus; species Dascyllus trimaculatus. Next base: position 196,445 of record JAMOIN010000213.1, read on the forward strand.
ATGATGAATTAATGGAATAGAGTCTCTTGAGGGTCAAACCCAACTTGTCCACTTCGATCATACAATGACAGTGAAGCAGTAATCAAGATGATATGACTTAGTGGTCCAAAAACTATTTCTGGTATTGACTGCAATTTTAACTGGCAATATTACACACCTAAACAAAACTACATTGCTTCAGGCTGCCATTTGGCTGTTTAGTATTGTTGGAGACGTCATTAAACAAGCACTCATTTTTATTATTCTCGTCACTGCTTCTCTTACTTTATGATGTCAAATTGTCTTCAACAGTTTACATAAATGGCCACAATATGTTACTTTCATGGATCTGGTTCATCAAACGAAGTTAAAATACAACTGATGCTCAATTTCTCAGTAATGATTGGTCCTTATATTCAATTGAGAATCCTCTTTTTACAAAGACTTGCTGCCATCTGCTGCCTTAAATGCATTATGACAGTTGCACTTAATCAATGAAAAATTCTGAAACCTTCATGCCTCAGGCAGGACTCTCACATGCACGTTTTGGACTTCAGCAGCTTCAACACAGCTGGAGAAACCGAGAACAGAGAAAGGTGGAAGTGGCGGTTGCAGTATCTGCATTTGTATGGTTGTGGGTTTTTCCTCTGAGTAGTTTCATTTCGCATGGCATCTTACTGTAAAAAACAGCCAAAGGCATTAATGCTACTGACATATATAATTTCTTGTCATATAAAGTCTTGCGACGGTCACGCCAGCAAAGACACGCCCACCATTAATCATGAACACACCTATTTACCTATTTACCTATTACCTATTTCTGTAGATTGCTCCTGTTCATCTTGAATAACACAAGAATGAGTCATAACAAAAAGAGGTGAGCAGTACTCAGGTGTCACCATTCTCTATTCTTATATTATATAGTATTTTACATGGGTATTGCCCCATTCAGTTGGTCTCACTGGCATCAGGAGGATTTGATACAACCCATTCATAAGCTGAAAGTCATACCTGAAATTCTGTACTGAATTAAATATTTAGGTCAAACCCAATTTTCAGAAAACACACAAGAGTTATGTGTACATTCAAATAGATGAGGTAAATCACTGGGACCTCAAATTCCAGAGCGGATTGAATGCTGGGAATTTACAAACTCCTGAGGTTAGATTTAGCCACGGGTTGAGTTGCATTTCACTCCTCTGTACTTCTGAGAACAGGAAAAGATAGGTCATTGGCATCAGAAAAAACAAATAAAGACAAAAAAACAACACACCAGAGACTGTGGCAAATATGTTCAGTGTTTTCTGTTGTATGATCCATTGCTTATATGATGCTTTCATTATTAATTTCTGTCTTTTTTGTCTTTTTTTTTTTTTAATTTCTGAAGCTCATAGTTGCAGATCACGACCTACATTAGGACAAGTAGTTTGTAAAAAGAAGAAACAATAATAATCCTGCATGAAATTCAGTTAGGTTATATATCTGCTCTGAAACTAATCCTATTGCAAAAAGTCACTGAACAAGCATTTCTCTTTCTGTAAGGTACATATATTAGTATTTGGTTAATTCTAGGACCATGGCAGACAGGTGATGGACAAATTTACTTAGCCAGATTAGGCATCTGATGACAGCTGAATGGCAAATGTGTGGTTAAAAGCAAGGACATCTGCAGCCTAAACTCAGATAAAACTACATGTCAAAGATTTTTGAAAGGAAGTAGCTATCTCAAGTTCAGCGTGACTGACCAGATGTAGATGTTGAAATAAGTCTGCCATTTCTAATATGCATTTAATACTGCTTTCTCCTTCCATTTTCTGCTATCTGTGTGTTACCGTTTTCAAGAATTTGAAATTGAATCATGCAGTAAAGCAGGCCAACTTGATTTTTTTTCTGTGAACTGGTCATTTTGACAACAATGCTCGCCTCCATGCATGCAAATGTTCTGACAAAACAATTTCCCCATCACTATTTTGCATGGGCACCATTGCTGCATCCTGGGCGTAGCACCACCTGAGATGACTGTAACTGGTTAATGAAATACAAACAAGCCAATGCATTTGTTTAACGTAATCGCAGAATGATATATAAGAGCAGCCCTGCACTGGCAGTGCTAGACAGGCTTTCTCCATGTAAACCTTAAGACAGCATTGCACAGTCTAGACCTGCCTAGCACTGCCACTGTAGGGCTGCTCTTACATGCTATTACGTTAAACAAATACATTAACTTGTGTTGTAGTTTTACATGCTGGATGCTGCTTTCACACACCAGCAAGCCAATTTGTGTGCGACAATTTACGTATTGCATTTCTTATATGTCTGTAGATTCTTAGCAGAACAACCAGTCAGTGTGGTCTTGGAGATTGAATAAAGTCATTAACTTTCTCACTCACACCTTTAAGGAAATGTGGTCAAGTGTATTTCTAACTTCTTAAACACTTTGTCACCATCTTCTTTTAATTCAGTATGAGGTCTAAGCTACAGGTAGAAAAAGGACAACCTCTTTTCAAGCATTTCAAATGTAGCGCAAATGCAAAATAGTGCAAAACAATGTATCCCACATTGCTGTTAAATGCATTTTTAACCACGTTATCTCAGTTTGTCACATCTGTGTGGGGCATTTGAAGCAACACTAACTCTTGGTGACACAAAAAACCTTCATGTGAGTAGATCCAGTGATTTACTCTGAATTTCATTCTACACGCCGTGACTTTCACTCAAGCATCACAAGACAGCATCAGCAGCCAGCAGTACGGTATGGGGGCAGGGATGTGTGCAAAAAGCAAAGGCAGAGATGACACAGCAATGGAGGCGGAGAAACCAAACATACAGAATAAAAGGGAGACAATAAAAAAAAAATGAGAGAAAGAAAGGAAAGATTAGAAGGCAATGATGAAAGATGTGAGAGTGATGAAATATTTAAAAAAGGCCTTCTGACTCACATGAGGGTTAATGCACAAAGAACCCGGATGCATTTCCATCCTACACTTCTGTGTGATCGCGGCTAAAAATCAGCCCTCTGGTGCTGTTTTTTTTAAATCCTTTTATTTATTTTTGCCTTTTCCCAGCTGCATTGAGCAACGGAGAGAGGGCATGCACGAGCCAGCATACGGCAGAAGGCGAAAGGAAGAGAGAGGGAGGTAGGGTGACACAGACATAGAGCTGGGGGAGGGGCTACGTGAGAATGGGGTTGGGTTGATTTGGATTAGAGCCCATGATTGGTGAAGTAGACGGAAGAAAGAGTATGTGCCATCTTTCCAGACACACAGCATAGGGGAGCATCCTTACAGTTTTTATACAATTACTGTATAGACTGTTTCCATATGTCTGTGACTACTTCTGAAATTAAATAATCCAATTATACTGATGCTGCAAAGATTCAGAAAATAATACAATCAGAAGGACTGTGGAATAATGTCTTGCATTGATTTGGCAACACACAAATAACAAGAGACACATTGTACTGACAAAACACTCAAGTTCTAATGAAATCCACTCTGCACAAAAAAGCAACCTTGACATTAAAACAGTGTTTCTGTAAAGCACTGAATGGCCCAGCTTTTCTAGTTAAATCACCTAAAATATTAATATGTAAAGTTGCCGTGTCGAAGGCATGTTGATTAACCACACACGAGACTATCAAAACAGGATACAGGAAATAAGGTTTCAAAAAGAGACCAAAGACTTTGAAGAATTATCACGCCCCACAATACTGCACAAGAGAGAGAATTTTACAACTCAAGCAATCAATACTAGGAAGTTGCCTGGGTTTGGAAAAAAAAAAGATACCGTCCAACTGCAGTTAACAGCATGCAAGGAATGGAGTTTTCAATACAGGGCTTAAGTCAGCCTGAGCATGAAGGGCATTTGTAGACAAGACAGGCTGCATCAATTACTCCAACACACAAACCACAGTGTTTTTTTTCAGTTTCCCTAAACTGGGTTTGACGGTACCATCCACAACATCAATAACTGAATTTCCACTTAGATGTTCTGTACTTTTGTAAAATGCTCTGTAAAATGTGTGGTTCTCTGCACGGACACACCTGTAGATGACCACTGAATGCACTTCTAGTTGTGTTAAATATAATTTGTAATTCTGTACAGGTGACATCTCTGCACTGGTTTAAATAGAAAGATTCCTAGATTGTTTATGTGTAACTTATTGTCTGTGTTTGCATTAATGGACAGCCCCACTGATAAACTTTAAAGAGGGCTTCAATTACACATTAACCCCAAGCCTTACTGTGGTGTAAAGGTAGTAAACAACATCTGCTTTGGTTTTCATAGCTATATGTTTTACTCTGTCCTGTAATGACTCTAAAGGTGCATTTCTATTATACAGGGAACAAAAACCTTTTGAGGAACTTAGTTGGCCTACATTCTTTTTCAAAACGGCAATCACGCTTGAAATGAAAAGATTCAGGAAGAGAATTTTTAAAAGTCCCTGGTGAATGTGAAGTATTTTCTAAAGTTTCAAACTCTTGGTGGGGCATGTAGCAGTGAACATTGCAGATAGTTTCAGTACGCTCGAGTTTTCTGCAGTGCAGATACGCACAAAGGCATTTTCTGAGTGTGTAGAAAAAGTGCAATTGCTACTAATAATTTAGATGGCTTTGATTTCCATTTTTGCTAAGGAAATCTTCAGAGAAAATGTAAAGCAGTTTGCATGTTTAATACTTAAGTGAGAAAATGTGCTTAAATTTCATGAGGTTTTGCCCAGCTATGGAAATGCACCATTGGTCAATTGTGCATGAACAGAAATGTCCTCTTAGTGCAGCTTTTGGCTTGTTTAAACTTTTGTACAACCTGATGAAGCACTGCGAGAAATATGTGGCTTATGCCAAAGTTGATAAAAGATTCTAGACCATATACTTTTATGGAGACTGTGCAGCCATCACTTAAGCTTTGTGAATCATCACAGCTACAATCAGTCTCTGTCCAGACCTGCACAATCCAAAACAGACACACACACAAACCTTCACAGACCTTAACTCTCATCTTGCCTCCACTAAGACACTGGAACGTCTGCATGCTTTTATCTCATTGGTCAGACAAGCCTTTGTCCTGAGCAACCATAAATTGCTTACTTTGATCAAACATGCTTATGGTCAGAGTTCAAATTAGAACAAAGCCATAAAAATGATAGAGCCTCCAGCAGTGTGCCACGTCTGATTCAGAGGCATGTTCATTGGCTCATGAGAGTTCTCTGTTTATTTAAGAAGTTCAGGGACCTACAGGGTTGTGCTTTCCTCAATTTATCTAAAGAGTTCAAGGTAGCTTTCACAAAACAATTAGATTTCAGGGAAATTAATTTAAAAAAAATTAAAAATAAGGCAAAGTGGAAGACTCTGAACAGACACAAAGCGGATTGACATGAATTTTATGTTGCATAGCTGTTACATAAAGTATGAATTCAGACATATCAGCTAAAACAGAGAGCCCAAGTGTTAAACACACTCACACTCATCATAATGAGAATAACAAAAAGTCCTGCCTTGCAGGCTTTCAAAGCATTAGGACTGTTTTCATGTCTGGAGGGAAATTCTTCCTGTTTGGTCTCAGTCAGTCACGTTACACGATTATAAGTACAGCCCTAAGGAATTAAATTTCCTTTGAAAAAAAGCTGGGAGCCCTTTGACTACTAAAATTTCAATGTGACTTACTTTAGAGTGCTACTGTCCTTTTCTTAATGAATTGCAACAGTTTGAATGAAATAAAATACCAGAAGGGAAATGCAGTACTGTGCAAAACTCATCCATCAAACCCAGGAATACAGCCAGAATCACAAAGAACCAACTTCAGCTACAAGAGGAACAAATAGTACATGAAGTTAATTATTAAATAAAAGCTATTCGTGGTCTTACTTTTGAAAGCATCCCTCCTAACGTTTAGTGCCTCAAACTTCTGCACAGCTGAACTCAATGCTGGTTTTCCCAGTAAAGCACTAACTACAGCGTCAACAATTAGTTAATCAATTGGATTGTTGGGTTTTTATGTTTTCTGTTTCCTGTTTTTCTGTTTCCTGTTCTTTCTTACAATGTTAAGCACTTTGTGATGACCTGTGATGTAAATATGCGTTATATAAATAAAACTGAATTGAATTGAAATTGAATTAAGTAGTTGATGGACAAAAATGAATTTTAAAAATGTGTATGATTAATTAAGTTTTTTTCCAAAGAAAAAGTCAAGCACTATCTTGCTTTACTTATTCATTTGTAAAAAATAAAATTCTGCCTTTCTTTCATGAATATGATAGTAAATGTAAATATCTTTTGAAGTTTTCCAATACTCAGACAAAACAAGTAATTTCAAGATATAATTTAAGACATTTTTATAAATAATACATGATAAAATGAAATATAAATAAAACAATCCTCAAACGAATCAATAATAAAAATAAGAATCTCAACTAATGACATCCTGGTCAAGTGAAGAATTTTGCGACCAAAAATACTGTACTGTAGACATAATGACACTGAACATCAGCTCTGTATTTGACATGAAGGAACGGCTTAGTTCAACTTATTGTAAACTGGTCATGGACAAAGTAAACTGCCCTCTGTTGATACAGCTGTGACATCCTGGTTCACAAAGGACACAAAATGTCACATCAAACTAGACCAAAGAGTTGTTTCAGTGTAGATTCATCTGATGAAGCAAAAGAGCAAACAAAGAAATGGACCATAAAATGTGCACCCATGCTGCTGCTTATCTTCTTCACAGGAATACCATAAAACCGAACCGTTTACAGTACATTATGTACAGGACAGACATACTAACTACTTTAAATTAAATACTATTTGTATTGCTCTACTTTGGCTTATTTTTTTCCATCTTCTATTTAATCTCTCACTTTTTTGAAACCCTTTAAATGCATCCTTCTTGTGTGTTTCTTTGTCTTGTACAACACATTTGAATTGTCTCGTTGCTGAAAGGAAATACAAAAATAAACTTGCCTTGGTAACTTGCTAAGAAAGATTTTCAGTGCTCTTACCTTCTAGAAATTATAGTTTTGCTTTTTTCTTCTGACCTTTTTAACGAATATCTGCTATAATTATCTTGTGAAGGCTTTAGGATAACATTCAAGCAACCTGAAAAATATGGACTTGCACTGTTCCAGTTGAGCCAAATGGCTGCTACAAACAAAGACAAGTTAAAGATGTTCCTGTTATGGTCATACTGCCATCTAATGTCCTTTTAAAAGAAGCTAACATTTTAGGTCACTGCTAAAACAACGTTTTGTAGGCGTGGCTGCATATCTCCATGTCCAGATGTGACAAACAGAGCTCAAAGCCACAGGCTCAAAGTACATCCAATAACGTTAAACTGGATGAACAAAACTGAAGAATAAAAGTGGCGCTTATGTGGAGACGTTTCCTGGAAGCAGGCCCTGGAAGGCTAGTAAAGGTATTAATGGCAGCACAGTAAAGGGAAATTTTGGAGGACAATCTGCAAAAAAACAAAAACACATTTGGGGGAAGATTTGTTTTCCAGCAAGTCAGTAACTGGAAGCATACAGCTTTTGCTACACAAAAATAGTCTAAAGACAATGTTGTAGCGAAATTTTCATTTCGACTTAGATGAACTGTATTTGTCATGTGACGATCACAAACAAATCTTGGCATGCCTGTTGAGCACAGCCCTCTGAACATGAGCCTGGTGTTGGAGCTCTGCCCTCAGCTGGAATATTCACTCTGCATTTCTCTTCTTTATTATTCACTGTTACTCCTTTTATTCCCATCAAAATACAAAAGACAAATACTGTTAAATTTTGATTGCTTTTGTTTGCTGCGGCTCTTCCAGATTTCCACAACAGACAACAAGGTGGATATTTTAGAGTGTCCCAGTCAGAGTCCAGACCTTAATTCAATCGAGAATTAGTGGCTGGACTTGAAAACAGCTGATAAAGAAGAATGGGTTAAAATTGCAGTGTCCAGAGATGCAAAGTTGACTAAGACCTATCTACACTGGCTCAAAGCTGTAACTGCAGCCAAATGTGCATCTACTAAACACTGACTTAAAGAGGATAAATACTTGCTGTCACTTATTTTATATTCTGAATTAACTGATATTACTTTGTAGAAATCTGCTTTCACTTTGAAATGAAAGTCATTTTTGTCCAAAAAGCCAAATTTAGACATCTATGCTTATGCACTAAATGTCAGCACAACACGTCAAACTAACGCTAACAATACCTCGAAGGAAAATGGGAGTCAACCAGTGACAACCTAACGGTGTGCCGTTACGTAACATTATGACTTGTTTGTTGTCAAAAAATTCCATGTATTTTAATATTCCTGTTAACATGCTTTGTCGTCATTCAGTTGCTGCGACACGAAGTCATTTTAGTGCAGCTAGAAAAGTTTAAGCTAGCTGAAGATTCAGTGTATTGCCTTTTGAACCAAACCTGAAAGTCATTAATTTATAACAAGAGCATAGAGGAACAGTCACATGTTTATTTTACTTTAGTATTTTTGGCTCGTTGTTGGGTCCGAACAAATCTAAGCTAACATGAACCGTCTAACGATTATAGTCTGACTTTAGCTACAAAGTTATGCTAGTACCAGCTAGCCCGTTAAACTCCTAGCAAGAAAAAAGATAAGGCCAACGCTAACACCAACCTGCTAACATCAACGCAGTGTTTCCCGGCTAGCGTTTAGGACACGTTGCCAAAAATCATCCTCACATACGGACTAAGTTACGTTTCGCAGTGGCCTAACAGTCAAAGTTTGCTAACGTTAGCTGCAGAGAACCCCCTTGGTGGCCGGTGGGTAAGTTCGCTGAAGTTATCCATCTCTCTTTGTTTATCATTTCAAGACACTGCGGCGGAATTGCACGTCGTGAGACTTACCTTGACTTATCCAGAGAAGCTGTATTCATCTCCTGCCGGCACCACCGAGGGTTCCTCTCACTTCTTTCTTTCTCTGCTTTCGGTGCTCGGTGGTTACCAGTCTACGCTATGTGGCGTCTGGACACCTACACGAGGAGAGAGGGGGGGGCTCGGCTGTCAAGTCCGCAGCAGACCACTAGAACCACACTGGATGTGGATGTAGTGTGTACCTTCATAATAAATGCTCTAAACCAGTGGTTCTCAACTGGTGGGTCAGGACCCAAAAGTGGGTCGCGAAGCCATTTTTAGAGGGTCGCAGAAAAGTACCCCCCCCCGAAAAGTAGTGGTGTAAAGTCTTTTATTTTAAAGGGTATGTTTCTGATGACACAGTTTGCTTTCAATAGCAGGATATTTAGTGGTGGTGACACCAGTAGTTGCCCACTATTAACCTCTAGATTTGTCTCTGCCAGCTTATTGGAGAAATTTATGCTAAAACGTCCCAAAAATACACGAAAATGTGCTCAGAATCTGTCAAAATGGGCCAAGATATGCCCAAAACTTGGCAAAAGAGGTCAAATATATCAAAATTAACAAAAAAATAAGCCAAAATTTTCCTAAATTGTATCAAAATGCGTTGAGACTACACCCAAATACACCTTAATTTATTAACAGGACCAGCAAACTTAAAAAATTTGGGTCGCGACCATTATTAATAGAGACATAGTGGGTCCTGAGACTGGACCAGTTGAGAAACACTGCTCTAAACAATACTACTAATCCTCTAACGGAGTAATTTAGAGCAAATCTCAGCATACACCATAGCCTATGGTATTTACAGCACCAATAAAAAGCATTCCCTTTTTTATTGCTTTTAAACATTCAATCATGGTCAATTTAATTTGGCTTTTCTTGACAAGAATTTATATATAAAAAACTCCTTCATGTCAAAGTGACTCACTTATTTCAACACGTGAAGTCAGTTAGTGCTATAAGTCAAACTTATAAAACCATCTGGGCGCAGTGAATGTGTCTCAAGTGATGGGAATGTCCACTTGCCGGTGAACCCGGATTCCTGACTGTAATCACACCATGAACAAAATAGTACGGTACATACAGTACCTGTGGCAATCAGACTGCATAATTCCTCCCCCTTCTGTGGGAGGGGTACATAATTAACAGACTTATCCAACTTAATGAGAGATATTAACAGACTTTAATGTCTTGTGCAATCTTTATCAGGTGCAATAGTTTCACTACCAACATCATCATTAAGTGCAATGACACTTAGCCTATATTTTTTGTACTTAATTTATATTATATTATTTTATTTCATTTTATTTTTAGGCACTTTTCAACACACTTTAACACTTTACACCCCAGACACTTTGAATTTTGTACTTTGTGTGTATTTTACTCACATTTGTTTATTCTTTGTTGTACTCTGGCATAACAATTTCCTTTAAGATTAATAAAGTTGATCTTATCTTATGGTCAATTTAATTTAGCTTTTCTTTACAAGAATTAATTAAAAAAAAACTCCTTCATGTCAATGTGACTCACTTTCCCATTTCAACACATCTGAAGCCAGTCAGTGCTATAATAAGTCAAA